>JARVZY010001656.1:0-72690 GCA_030686995.1 Artemisia argyi
GTATCCGTAGGTTTCACATTCTCCCCATCCTTGTTAACACTCTTGGCCACATTAACTTTGTTCTTACAATCACTACGATAATGACCAAAAACTTTGCATTCCTCACACCTTGGTGGAACCCAGTCATGTTCAACCCTTAACCTTAATATCTTACCCAAACTTTCATACCAAAGTTCAACAGAATTAACAGCAGGTTTCTTAGAGTCAATCTCTACCAATACCCTAGCAAAAGATGCCCTGCCATACGGTTTGTCACAAATAGAAGTAGTCATACGATCCATAATGATTGGGCCACCAATTCTACTCACAATTCTACTAATACCCTCAACATTCCACGCCTCTAATGGGATATCAAAAATTTTAACCCAAACAGGAACCTTAGTAACTTCAGGCCTAGACATACATAAACCCGGTTCCCATTTCTTGACAAACAAAGGTTTATTATCAACCAACCATGGACCGTTTTCAATAACCAGCTCCATACCATCCTTCGACATAAAACTAAAGAAGCACATACCATTCTGATTCATGAACACCTGATCTAATTGATACAATCTCCACATCCTCTTCAAATGGAATACTAAATCTCTGTAATTCATTCTGAAACCAACAAAAAATCCAACCACAGTATTTCCCCATTTCTTACACCCCTCTTCCAAAACCGCATCCATCTTAACAACTTCCCTCCCCTCACCAATCACAGACGGAGGGACATAATGAAGTTTATTATTACCATTGCCACCAAAACTTCTAGAAACCGCTTCACAAAAAGACCTATTACTCTTCTCCCCCACTTTATCCACCATAACCGTATCCTTAACCACACTATTCTTAACACCACTAGATTCCCCAGCTTCAAAATTACTTACCTCACCATTACCTCTAGCTAAACCACTGACATTACCACTAACCTTAAACATACCCGGCACCCTCACATCCCCAAAACTAACCTTAGAAGAATTATTCGGCTTATTCAACACAGGTTTAGGTTTAGGATTCAACACTGGGTTATCCTCCACAGGCACTGGAATATCAGGCATATTATTACTAGCATTAGACACATTAACATTACCCACATTACCCACATCACTAACAGGCTTAACACTAACATCAACAGGCTCATTGTTCAGACTTTTAGCAATTTCATCAATAATGTCTTTGTTACTAACATCACAATCAAAAGAAATATTATTATCCTTACCAGAATTCACCTTACCAGCCTCAGAACCATCACCAACACTACCCCCATCATCAATACCAGAACATGAGCCTCCAAAATCCTCACTACCCTCCACAGACTCAGAAGCCCCATCATCACATACCAAATCATCCATATCCATTGCTTCCATATTACCCCGAGAAGCAGATCTAGTCTTCTTAGAGTATAGATTCCTAGGAACCTTAGATAACATATTAGTATGTTTCATAGCAGATTTACTCATAGGATTCATGGTTCGAGTTGTTTTTTTGGGTTTAAGAGCTGAATCCGTCCTATGAGAGGACGGATTAGTATTAGGATCAGGGTTAGAATCCATGGAAATTAATGAAACAAATTCATTAAAAACGATGAACAGTAAAAGAGGTTTATTATAATGGAAAAATGAATTGAAAAAGGGCGGATTGTGTATAAGAGATGAATTAATGAAGAACAGTACACAAATCTACAGTAACCGGATGATATTATAAGATTGTATTAAAAATAAAATGGATTTAAGGAAGTATAGATGAACAGGAAATACGTATGAAACCCTAGGTTCCAAAATTGCCCATAGTAGTGTGTGTTTTAGTACTTGGGGTCTATTGTTTAGGTCGGTTTGGATTTTTCAAATCGACTCTATATATTTTTCTTTTGCGATTAGGGTTTTATTGTTGCTGGTTGATCGTATGGTTTACATGGGTTTATTTTTTTGCGATCTTCTTGTATGGTGAGCGTAGCATGTTCAAGCTTCTGAATCTATCTATATTAACATGATGCGTTGGTATGGGTTTGTTGTGCTTCATGATTAACGAAACTCTTTTTGGGTTTTGTATATTCTATATTGTTTATGATCATGGATCTGGTTGTTATCATGGAGGTCAATCTGTTTCAATGGATTGTTTGGTGTTTTTTGTGTTATCATGTTGGTGCTGCCATGGAAGTGTGTTAGAGAGAGATGGAAGTTAAGTTTTAGGGCAACTTATTCAAAAACCCTAGTTTTGATCGTTATGATGGTTCTGCATGAACTTTCATCATGTAGTATTGGATGTTAGGGCATTTTCAGCCCTATGATTGTGTGCACAATATGCTATGGTTTGAGAGCTTTCAAGTGATTCATGTCTCATTTTTCTTGGCTGTTCGAATTGGTGGTGTTGTGTACGGATGATTTGGTTTTGGTCGTTAGGTTTTGTTAACCCCTTGTTGCTTTCGTATGGGTCTAATAAAGATTGATCATTCTCGACCTGTTTAGTGGGTTAGCATTTGCCTTGGATATTTGCATTGACTTGATCATGGTAATCTTCTTGTGTGTCACTCGGATTTATTGGAAGATTGTTTCAAGCTCGGATATGCTGGAGGTTGGGTCGCTTAGACCATGTTTATGCTTCAACTCTATTTGCTACGGAAGTCACTCTTATTAGGTTATTAGATTATGCCTTGCATAATACTAATAGAAGACGCAATTGGTTGAAGCTGGAAGTTCGCATGTTTATGATCTGGATCGCTAGGATGACTAAGAAGACTTCAATTTTATTTGAGTTGTGATGTATTGTATTTTTATTGCTAGTCATCATTAGTTGTATTTAGATCTGGTAGTTATAAGAATGGTCTGTCATTCTTATATAGTGGTAGTGGTAGTGTCCTTAGGGACTTCGATGAGAGACTCACTCTCTTCCATTGTACTTAAACGTTTTTTTTTTTTTTTTTTTTTTTTTTTTTTTTTTTTTTTTTTTTTTACAAAAAGGTAAAATATATTAAATAAAATGGAAGTTATTTACAAACAAAGCACAAGAAAAGAAAAAGAATAGGACAACCCCTATCTCAAATCTTTCTTGCCTAGAAACAAAAATACCAAAATAACAATAGACAAAGTCCAAACTGATAACAACTAAGCTGCAAATACAAAAGAAACAAATGACCAAAACTACAAGTCCATAACCATAAGCAACCCCCTGAAATCAAATTCAGAATAGAGATAGCTTGATCTAGAACTACTTGTGAACTCTGAATACATGGGTAACTCCAAAAGAATCAACCAAAAGAGCTCCAAACATCACCATTCACAAGCAATCCATAGAAAGCAATAAGACTAAATCTGAAAGCAAGAGATAAACTGAAATACAAAAAGGACCAAATGCAGCAGAAACCACAAGTGTAATAACCATATAGAAACAGATAACCAAAACACCAAAGCAGCATCAATCACCATGATCTATGAAGATATTCAGTACATGTAAACTTCAGCATCAGGCCTCAAAACACTCTTGCCTGGAAAAGGAATAATCCTCAGCATAATAACACCAGACAGAATAGCCAAAGGAAGCATCCAGGTCTGCATAGCTTGAAACTCAGATCTGGAAATGGATGAATCATCAATAACATCAATCATCCAAACACCTTGTCTCGTTAAAAAACCTTGCCAAATAAAAACCCTGTGGGAAAACTTTGAGCAAGGAAAAAGAGTACAAGGTAAATACGCGTTAGAGTACCAAAGAATCAAATCAAATAAAGTGCAACTCCTTCTAACACAAACCACCCCATACCCCCACCAAGAATCAAAGAACTCCCTAACCATAGTAATGAACAGAATGATATTCCAACTAAACCCATACCCAAACCTGACAATCAAAAAATCGGCTAATATCCAGAAACCAAACCAAGCCATGGGAAACCACAGAGGAAAACAGTCAATGCAATCAAACCCATAGATATCGGCATTACTCCAAAACCTAATAGTCCTCAGCAGGCCCTCCTTAGGGATGAAATAAACCAAAATCCATGCAAGATAATTGACTGAATTCTTGTTAGCCATCCAAATACTCCATCTGACCAGGTAAACAGAACCATCACCATCATCACAATCAAAAATTTGATTGCAATTCCAAAACCCAGTACCTGGACAGAACCAACAGACCCACCACACACGAAAATCAACGGGCCTGTAAGCAAAAAGACAATATCGAATTCCAAAAACAAAAACCTAAATATTCTCTCTAGGCGTCTGGCGATTTCCGGCCGCCGCCACCTTCACTATTCCGGCCAAAACATTCACTAAATCGCCTCTCTACCTATTCATGGGTATGCAATCGATTTAGGAGGTGTTGTAATAGTGGTGGCGGTCGGTGGTTTTTATTTGTACATCTTATTATCGCTATCCTGCTGGTCGATCTAAGAATACCCTAATATTTTTTAGGGTTTCTTTGTAATCGTTTAATGATCCATATCTATGCTCTACACCTTTGTATCGTTATTCGGTTGTGTTTGACCGATCTAAACATATCCTTAACCGCTTTCTTTCCTTGAAGATTGATCGTGTGGGTAGGGTTGCTTTCAAGTTCGTAACCCTTTTTAGGGTTTCGTATTTTTCTGGTTCGATTGGTCTCATTGATGATTGATGTTCATGCGTTCAAGTATATCTTTTGCTATGTAAGTTGGATTGTTTAATCCATGTTTTAATGAAAGTTGATCTGGTGATCGGTATCGTTTCCTGGGTGGTGGTGTTAACCGTTTTAGTGGTTTTGAGAGAGATGCTGGTTGGTTTTGTGTAAGTTAGGGTTTCGGCGACCTTATTTGCTATTGTTATTACGACCTGCTTGTTAAGGTCGTATATAATTACTTAGCTTCATGGAGCTGGTCGTGGTGATCCTAGGATGTCTATTGGTTGTTACGTATCGTCTTCAGAATGGGGTTTGATAGTTTATTCATCATTCTTGTTCTGTTATACGATTGTATTGAAGTTAGGGTTCGTTCTACCCTTGGTTTTTAATCTGATCCGTGCTGTTATGGTTTCATATTTGGATCGATTATGTTTGTTCTATGTCTGTTAGGGTTTCGTTCTCCCTATTGCTATGATTATTGCGACCTGGTTCTTTGTGCTGGACATTTAGGTGTACTATATTGATGGGTCGTTCATAATATTATGTTACTTGGATCTGTTCTTGAGGATCTTGGAAGGTTTCGGGTTGTTAGGGTTTATCAACTTTGTTGGCTTGATAAATCTCTAGGTGGTGTTTATGGTTGTGTCTCGTCATGATGCAAGTTGTACCATAATATGATGTGTGGATCGATGCTGTCTTGCAAATTTGCTGTTGCATTATTGGTCGTTTTTTGTTTGGTGCTGCTCATGATCGTACTGTAAGTTAAGTTTTCAAGGTTTCTTATTCAAAAAACACTTTATGTGTTCTTAATGGGTCTTCGGTTCTGCATCTAAACACACACCTTTGGAGCTTCTTGCTGCTCTATCCGTGGTTTTAGAGTCCCCCCACCAACCGATGTGTGGAATTTGTGAACTGATTATTATTGGATGACTACTGAGGTGAGGGATTTCACCCTCATCCTATGTACTTCAACGTTTCGTGCTGCTGGGTGGATGTGAGATGCTCGCATCTCATGTTTTTCTTGTTTTATACCTAGTTTGATACTTTGTATTTAGCTAGGTTTGGTTTGTGTTTATGGCCTGTCATAAACACTTGTTTATCAAGCGCCTGTGCTTGAGGTTAATGTGGTACTTCAGCCACATTCCATTTGTACTTAAACGTTTTTTGGTTAATATATTTACCGGGTCGTTGACCTTTTACCCAAAAAAAAAAGACAATATCGAGAAGTGATATGATAAAATATAAAACAATGATTCAAAATAGGCCTAAACCATAGATAATACCAAACATCATGTAGCAACAATGATCTGTTCATGTAATTGAAACAGAGCATGTGTATAAGTAACATGAGCCAAGTATTAAGTAATGCCATAATCACCATAATGACTCCTACTACCATCACAGAACTGATTTCCACCATTACCACCATCTGTAGTCTTCAACGGAATCTTCCAGACTAAAGCAGCCCTCCTAGCTTCCAAAGATTGCTTGATTTTCAGACCCATCAATTTATGCCTCACCGTATCCACAATAATCTTAAAAAGAGTCTCATCAGTCCTGAAATCATTTTGAAAAATCCTGACATTGCGTTCTTGCCATAAGAAATACACCACGGCACCAAAGACTAACCGCTGAATAACACTCCAAATGGAGTTGTTAGCAGTCTTAAAAGCCAAACCCGAAACCACTTCAGCCCAATTACATGACAAATCCTCAAGTTTGCATAACGGCTTCAAATTATCCCACACCCTTTTAGAGAACTCACATTTAAAAAACAGATGACAATGAGTCTCATCATCATTATTGCAAAGAGGACACAGAACACTAGAGACATTAAACCATTTGGAAATTCTGTCGGTAGTCTTGAGTCTGCCACGCATTGCCATCCAAAGCACAAAGGCGTGCCTAGGAATACATTGAGTGAACCAAATAAGCTTATACCAAATAACCTTAGGGCTGTCTAATCTTAAAGCTTTCCATGCTTCCTTAACAGTAAACACCACCTCCTTATTCTTTTTATTAATCCATAAAACCTTATCCTCAAAATCATCAATTAAAATCGGAACAGGAACATTTAAAAATTCACCAAATAAACCATTCCAATCTATAGGCCATTTCCATCCATTATTGTCAATCCAATCAGCAACCTTATCATTCACATTAAAGCCATGCTCAACAAGAAAACTATGAGTGATAATCTTGCACAAAGGACCGTTAACATGCCATTTATCAAACCACATAGAGCAATTCTTACCATTTCCTAACTTATACGCAACAAAAGAGCGAATCTTATCCCTAAGGCTTAATATCTGATTCCATCCTGATGCACCATGCTCAAAACTAACATTGAACCAAATATTTCTATCTTTAACCCTATACGCATGAACCCATTTAACCCAAAGAGAGTCTTTCTTACAAATGACATTCCAGAGATATTTTGATATTAAAGCCTCATTCATGAGTCTGAGTGGTTTAAGACCAAGACCACCCTGACTTTTGGGTTTGCAAATATCATTCCACGAAACACAAGCAATACCATTGCCATCACCCCCGCCAGACCACAAAAAATTCATACAAATCTTGTCAATACCGTCACAGACATGGGTAGGAAGTAAGAACATGGATGTCCAATAAATATGAAGAGAAGAAAGCACAGAAGATATTAACTGAAGCCTACCAGCAAACGATAACGTTTTGTTTCTCCAATCATTAATCCGGTTTTTCACTTTTTGAATCAAATCTCTACAATCATCATTAGTAATCTTCTTACCAGATAGTGGAATACCCAAATATTTCAAAGGAAGAGTACCAATTTTGAAAGGCATTGCAAGCAAAATTCTATTCCTAATAGGATCGGGAACGCTTCCAAAAAAGGCAACACTTTTGGATAAACTAGGAAATAGGCCAGAACACATAGCAAATTCATCTAATGCTCTCCTAAGAATACAAGCAGAAATCTCATCACCATGGCAAAGAAGTAATAGGTCGTCCGCAAAACACAAATGGGTCAGATGGAGCTTGTGACAACCCAAGTGATATCTAAACCGATCATCTCTCCTAATCTGCCTCTTAATCATCAAATTAAATACTTCCATAACAATAGTAAATAAATAAGTCGAAATCGGATCTCCTTGCCTAAGACCACGCCTACTTTTAAAAAAACCATGTAATTCACCATTAACACATATAGAAAAGGAAGCGGAGGTAAGACATACCATAATCCAATGAATCATGGAACTGTGAAATCCAAATTGCACAAGAACCGTCTTCAAAAAATCCCAATTCACCGTATCGTACGCCTTCTGGATATCAACCTTAAACGCGCACTTACTAGAAGTACGCTTCCAGTTATACCCCTTCAAGAACTCCTGAGCTAATAAGATGTTGTCACTAATCTGCCGTCCAGGAATAAAAGCACTTTGGTTGCAGTCAATCAAACTACAAAGACCCTCTTTCAAACGGTTAGTGATAACTTTACTTATACACTTATAAATGACATTCCCACATGCAATGGGACGATAATCAGACACCTTCAATGGAACCTGCAACTTAGGTATAAGAGATATAACATTTGCATTGAATTCACCAAGCAGCTTACCCGAACTAAAAAACTCTTTAACTGCAGCACACACATCAACACTGACAATACCCCATGCAGCTTTAAAGAACTTGGAAGTGTAACCGTCCGGGCCAGCAGCTTTGTCATCTTCGATGCTAAACATCGCATCTTTGATTTCAATATCAGAAACGGGTCTGATCATATTGACAGCAATATCAGGGTCAAGCTTCTTAATGAACAGATCATCACAATCATCTAAGGGAATCACTTGATCTTCAACCCCTAAAAACCGCTCAAAATGATTAACAAAACACCCCGGAACATCATCACCATAAAATTTATTACCCTGATCATCACAAACCAACTGAATCCTACTCTTATTAATCCTACTCTTGAGCACATTATGAAAATAAGAAGTATTCTGATCGCCATCTTTCAACCATTGAACCTTGGTTTTTTGTCTAAGTAAACTAGCCTCATCCCTAACGGCTTCCTGATAAGCTTTACAAAACACATACTCTTCTTCTCTAAGACTAGGATTATTAGGCTCCTTTTCCAACTCACGCTGAATTCTCTTAAGCTCAACCCTCAAAGCCTTAACCTTATTAAAAACATTGCCATTGACCCTATTCATATTTCTCAAAAATCTTTTCATATTTTTCAGCCTTCTAGCGAAAATAAACATCCGAAACCCTTGAACATCAACACCCCAATTATCTCTAACAGTGGGAATAAAAGACTCCTTATCCGCCAAAAAATTAGCAAAACGAAAAGACTTAGGTTTTCTATGTCTGGCTAAAGGATAATTCAGAACCACAGGACAATGATCCGAAGTCATAAATGGCAAAAACTCAGCGAAACAATTATCAAAAGAAGAGATAAAACTTAAGTTTCCCAGAGCTCTATCTAACATTTTAAGGATACCAGAATTAGGATCAAGCCGTTTTTGAATCCAAGTATAAAACATACCTTTACTCGCTATATCATCAAGCTCCAACGTTTCCAAACACATTCTGAAATCTTCCATCTCACCATCTCTAGCAGCATTAAGATCAGAACAATCCCCAATATTAAGCGCAACATTAAAATCACCTAGAAGAACCCACGGCTCACCATTAACAATGCTGCTATGATCCACCAGGTTCTTCCATAACACCCGTCTTTCATTTCCTTTATTTTTAGCATAAATAAAAGACACAAAATGCTTCCTGTTATCATGAAATAGATTAACAACAAAATGCATAGCTTGATCAGAATATGAAATCAGATTGGAATCAATAACATTAGAATCCCACCCAACCATAATTCTGCAAACACCTCTGCATTCCACCATATTCGATACCCAATTCCAATTACCGAAAATATTATCCCCCACAGTCTTAATGAATTTTTTCCTAAGATGAGTTTCCACAACAGCACACATGCCTAAACCCTCTTCTCTAATAAGCGAAATAACCTCATCTTGTCTATCAGTAGTAGACAACCCACGCACATTCCAAGCACCTATTTTAATACTCATTGAATAATAGATTCGTATGATGCAGGCCCACCACTAGCTTGAACCAAAGAACTATCAATGTCATTAACAACTTCATTCTGTGTCATAAAACTCGCAGAACCAGTAGTAACTTCTTCCACTTCATCAACAGAAAGAGAGCCATCCACCGCAGAATTCTGACCATTGACCCGATCACTCTTAGTCTCCTTACATCTAGCTAAATAATATTCCATCATATCATCAGACCAAATATCCTTATGCTCTTCATCCAGGGGTTTGTTAGATAACAAAAATAGGTCCACTTCACAGAACCGTTTTTCTTTAAGTAACGCCTCCACTTTAAACAGTTCAGCTTTATACGCATCAGCATAAAATTTACTATATGAAGCATCCATACTCAAATTATTAGTAACCCCCAAACTTTTCACCATTTTTTCAGCATTAAATTTAGCATTGTTATTCATGTTCCTATTAAGAAAAACAATTTGACTAGACAGACCTTTGATTTTAAAATCCAATTGTTGTGCAAGCGAACCAGACCTCATAACTCTGTCATTCCATTTGTCTGTGTAAAATTTAACCATATCATCAGTCCAATCCTGAGTATCACTCTCCAAAATTGGAACACTAGAGCTACAAGCACGCTCCACTTGAGCTTTCACCTTATTCCACACATCAGTATCCTCACTAGTATTATCATGATTCAAAACGTCAAACCGATTACTCGTACTAACATTCTTAGCCCCCAATATAACTTTAGAACTACCAATATCACTATTAGAATTATCATTACCCTTCCTGTTATTAAGCTTAATAGCCGTATTCTTTTTCTGCACATTCTTTAAACCATCACTATTACCACTAGTACCAATACCAGTCTTTCCACTAACACCCTGACCAACTTGACTTTTACCCTTATCACCAGGCTTCCCATTATCATTCAAAACTACGCTATCATCCACATTACCAATATTACCACCGTTAACAGGTTCCGACTTCTTACTATCCTCCTTAGTACCCATATTGCCCACCTTAACTGTATTGTTATCATTAGACCTACTAGTATACACACCTCTTTTAACTTGATAGCCACCAGAAACACCTTGTACATTAACCCCAGAAACATTACCATTATTAGTAATATTATTATTAGACCTACTCGCATCATTATTACTATTGTTACCAGCATTAACACCACCACCCCTATTCCCATTAAACACTCTTCTTCCATAATACCCACTACCATTGCCTTGACGAACATTAATCCCAT
Source organism: Artemisia argyi (assembly GCA_030686995.1). Lineage (NCBI taxonomy): Eukaryota > Viridiplantae > Streptophyta > Magnoliopsida > Asterales > Asteraceae > Artemisia > Artemisia argyi. The sequence continues at coordinate 10,900 of JARVZY010001656.1, forward strand.
TACCCCTGTTTCTATGATTACCCACAGTAGTCCAACCCTCATCGCTGTTACCATTACCTATATCAGCATTCTTATTCCCATTCCCAGTATTCGTAGGTTTCACATTCTCCCCATCCTTGTTAACACTCTTGGCCACATTAACTTTGTTCTTACAATCACTACGATAATGACCAAAAACTTTGCATTCCTCACACCTTGGTGGAACCCAGTCATGTTCAACCCTTAACCTTAATATCTTACCCAAACTTTCATACCAAATTCAACAGAATTAACAGCAGGTTTCTTAGAGTCAATCTCTACCAATACCCTAGCAAAAGATGCCCTGCCATACGGTTTGTCACAAATAGAAGTAGTCATACGATCCATAATGATTGGGCCACCAATTCTGCTCACAATTCTACTAATACCCTCAACATTCCACGCCTCTAATGGGATATCAAAAATTTTAACCCAAACAGGAACCTTAGTAACTTCAGGCCTAGACATACATAAACCCGGTTCCCATTTCTTGACAAACAAAGGTTTATTATCAACCAACCATGGACCGTTTTCAATAACCAGCTCCATACCATCCTTCGACTTAAAACTAAAGAAGCACATACCATTTTGATTCATGAACACCTGATCTAATTGATACAATCTCCACATCCTCTTCAAATGGAATACTAAATCTCTGTAATTCATTCTGAAACCAACAAAAAATCCAACCACAGTATTTCCCCATTTCTTACACCCCTCTTCCAAAACCGCATCCATCTTAACAACTTCCCTCCCCTCACCAATCACAGACGGAGGGACATAATGAAGTTTATTATTACCATTGCCACCAAAACTTCTAGAAACCGCTTCACAAAAAGACCTATTACTCTTCTCCGCCACTTTATCCACCATAACCGTATCCTTAACCACACTATTCTTAACACCACTAGATTCCCCAGCTTCAAAATTACTTACCTCACCATTACCTCTAGCTAAACCACTGACATTACCACTAACCTTAAACATACCCGGCACCCTAACATCCCCAAAACTAACCTTAGAAGGATTATTCGACTTATTTAACACAGGTTTAGGTTTAGGATTCAACACTGGGTTATCCTCCACAGGCACTGGAATATCAGGCATATTATTACTAGCATTAGACACATTAACATTACCCACATCACCAACAGGCTTAACACTAACATCAACAGACTCATTGTTCAGACTTTTAGCAATTTCATCAATAATGTCTTTGTTACTAACATCACAATCAAATGAAATATTATTATCCTTACCAGAATTCACCTTACCAGCCTCAGAACCATCACCAACATTGCCCCCATCATCAATACCAGAACATGAGCCTCCAAAATCCTCACTACCCTCCACAGACTTAGAAGCCCCATCATCACATACCAAATCATCCATATCCATTGCTTCCATATTACCCCGAGAAGCAGATCTAGTCTTCTTAGAGTATAAATTCCTAGGAACCTTAGATAACATATTAGTATGTTTCATAGCAGATTTACTCAAAGGATTCATGGTTCGAGTTGTTTTTTTGGGTTTAAGAGATGAATCCGTCCTATGAGAGGACGGATTAGTGTTAGAATCAGGGTTTGAATCCATGGAAATTAATGAAACAAATTCATTAAAAACGATGAACAGTAAAAGTGGTTTATTATAACGGAAAAATGAATTGAAAAAAGGGCGGATTGTGTAAAAGAGATGAATTAATGAAGAACAGGACACAAATCTACAGTAACCGGATGATATTATAAGATTGTATTAAAAATAAAATGGATTTAAGAAAGTATTGATGAACAGGAAATACGTATGAAACCCTAGGTTCCAAAATCGCCCATAGTAGTGTGTGAAAGTACTTAAACGTTTTTGATTAATGTATTTTACCGGGTGCAGGATTACTCCCCTTTACCAAAAAAAAAATGGATTTAGGCGTAAGAGCAAAAAAAGCTACGCATAACCTTATATGTTAGGCGTAAGGTAAATCTTATGCGTAGGCTCAATCTTACGCGTAGGATAAAATCTTAGGCATAGGATATGAGCTTATGCAAAGGATTAACCTTATGCGTAAGATATAACTTATGCGTAGGTTTTGACTTATGCGTAAGTTCAAGACTTATGTGTAAGATCAAGACTTATGCGTAAGTTTATCTTTTATGCGTAAACATTGTCTTATCCAAGACAATGTTTTTCAACGTGTCGAATCTTACGCCTAAGAATCAATCTTACGTGTAGGATGAACATCTTATGCGTAGATACGTATTTGACGCAAATCACCTTTTGAAAAATCGAGTTGTTTGATTCCTGAAAGTGTAAAATCACAACCACTGATCAATATCTACTTAATGTTCATTCCAACACACAATTTAACGCGTAATCATGCCATTAACCAAACTAACGCGTAGGATAGTATGAACACCAAATCACAAACATATTCAAACATGTTTCTGGGTTGTTAACTTAGGGCAAGTGATTCTAACATCCTAAGGAACATATGGTCCAAATTATAACAACAATCGACCACAAAATCACAAGATCAAATCTGCTTGTGCGTTCGAACCCTAAATCTATGATTCATGATCAATACCAGTTTCTGAAACAATTAAACCACATGAACAAGTTCCTAGGCATATAAGAACACAATCCCCATCAAGAATTTCAATCATAACACACAAAATCAAGAACCCCTAAAATTTCGTATGAACCCTAAATTTAAATCAATCAATTTAGTGTTTCTGGGTACGATTAGAGATTAGAGACATGTTTATTAACATCTTAAGACCATTTCCCAACAACAAATTTAACCACAAACATAACAATTTTCTGGGTCCGATCTCTACGCAAAACCCAAAAAACAATTTTAACGATTATGACAAAATTAGCCGTTGGATTAAGATGAAATTTAAAACCCTTGTTTGAAATCATGATCAAAATGTTGTGGCACTTACAGATTAGAGGATAGATGATCGGATTAATAGAATGATTGTGAGTCGTTGATTATGGTTGGTGAAGAAAGTAAATGCTTTGCAGGTGTGGTAAATATGGTGGGTCAAAGTTCTTTTGACCAAGGTTAATACTAATTTCACTTATTGACAACTTGGGCCCTTTAACCTTATGTTAAATTAAACTAACTCTCACATTAAACTTAAGTTAACTACACCAAGCTATGAAAAGAACAACTTGTGGAATTTTACTCCCCCTCGACCTTAGACCGTAGTCTTAAAAAAACTTAAAAAATTTATTATAATGGTTAAGGTGAGTATCCCGAAACATTTTTGAAGCATCACTTATTGATAAAAAAACGTAATATTTTTGGTAAAATGCAAGTATAAAAGTAAATAATATGAGAAAAATTAAAATGACTTTTCCTCCCCCTCAACACTTGTTTTTTTAATATTTGAAGACATTTTATAAAATAGTGTTAAAAGAGGTGGCGTATACTTGCATTTTTTTTTCCTTTTTCTTTTTTTTTTCTTAAGAATATTTACAAAGATAGTTTTAATGGTTGACGATCAATTGTGTTTTAAAAACTTTTCCAGATCATCTGGAGTCAAACATCGCATACCAATTTGGTGAACTAGACTAGCAAACCTTGATGGTGCTAAGGATTTGGTAAGTAAGTCCGCCAATTGGTACTCAGTCCCAACAAAATACAGTTCAACGGTACCCTTTTCAACATGCTCTTTGATGAAGTGATAACGGAGATCAATGTGTTTTGATTTGCAGTGATGAACTGTGTTGCAGGAGATAGCAATGGCACTTTTGGAATCACAGGAGATTGGAATCTTGTTGAATAGGTAGCCATAATCCTTAAGTTGTGATCTCATCCAGATGACTTGAGCACAACAAGCAGACATGGCTACATATTCAGATTCTGTTGACGATAGTGATGTGCAGTCCTGCTTCTTTGATTGCCATGACACAAGTTTATCTCCGAGAAACTGTAATCCACCAGATGTACTTTTTTTGGGTAAAAGGGTTAATACACCCTGGCAAAATTTATTATCCAAAAAACGTTGAAGTACAAAACACACACTACTATGTTATTTACCGGGTGCAGGATTACTCCCCTTTACCCAAAAAAAAAGAATGGCCTGTCATTCTTATATTGTTGGTTTGGTTAGTTGTTTTTTACATGTAAGTGTCCTATGGTACTGAGATGATGGATACACCATCATCCTTTGTACTTCAATGTTTTTGGCGTAATAAATTTTACCGGGGTGAATTAACCCTTTTACCCAAAAAAAACGATTAGGGTTTATGAATGAGCAGCGAAATCAGAAAAAAGGACTAAAAAATCAAAGGCTCACCCCTACCCAGAAGATAACTACCAAAAAACCGATTGAATATCATTCATAAGAACAATAGAGAGGCGGATTTAATGGCAGTTTTTTTGGATTTTTAGGATAAGGGAGGGGTGGTCGGATTTTGCTATATGAGGGCAATTTGTCCTATACATGATAAGAGTCATTGTCCCTAAAGGCTCACTTGTTGAGAGCAATTGTAAGTTACTTGAAGAGAGTCGTTGTCCCTAAATGCTTGCTCACTCGATGAGAGCAATTGCCCAATTGTCACTTACATGATGACATTGTTTGTCCCTAAAGGCTAACTTTAGGAGGGCAATTTGTCCTTTACATGATAAGAGTCATTGTCCCTAAAGGCTCACTTATTGCGAGCAATTGTAAGTTACTAGATGAGAGCCGTTGTCCCTAAATGGTTGCTCACTTGATGAGAGCAATTGCCTTATACATGATGATAGCCGTTGTCCCTAATACATGCACACTTGATAAGAGCAATTGTCACTTACATGATCAGATTCATTTTCCCTAAAGGCTAACTTTATGAGGGCAATTTCTCCTTTACATGATAAGAGCCTTTGTCCCAAAAGGCTCACTTGTTCAGAGCAATTGTAAGTTACATGATGAGAGCCGTTGTCCCCAAATGCTTGCTCACTTTTTTTGGGTAAAAGGGTTATTAACCCTGGCAAAATTCATTATCCAAAAAACGTTGAAGTACAAAACACACACTACTATGGGCGATTGTATAACCTAGGGTTTTATACGGTTTTCCTGTTCATCAATACACCTTAAATCCATTTTATTTTTAATTCCAATCTTATAATAATACATCTGCTACTGTAGATCCTTGTTTGTTTTTCATTAATTCACCTTTCAATTTCATTCCGCCTTTTTCAATTCATTTTCCGTTATAATAAACCATCTTCACTGTTCATCGGTTTTAATGAATTTGTTTCATTAATTTCCATGGATTCTAACCCTGATCCTAATACTAATCCGTCCTCTCACAGGACGGATTCAGCTCTTAAACCCAAAAAAACTACTCGTACTATGAATCCTATGAGTAAATCTGCTATGAAACATACTAATATGTTATCTAAGGTTCCTAGGAATCTATATTCTAAGAAGACTAGATCTGTTTCTCGGGGTAATAATGAAGCAATGGATATGGACGATTTGGAATGTGATGATGGGGCTTCTGAGTCTGTGGAGGGTAGTGAGGATTTTGGAGGCTCATGCTCTGGTATTGATGATGGGGGTAGTGTTGGTGATGGTTCTGAGGCTGGTAAGGTGAATTCTGGTAAGGATAATAATATTTCATTTGATTGTGATGTTAGTAACAAAGACATTATTGATGAAATTGCTAAAAGTTTGAATAATGAGTCTATTGCTGCTAGTGCTAAGTCTGTTGGTGATGTGGGTAATCTTAATAGTGGGTCTAGGGATGTTAATGGTTTGCCTGCTAGTGATTTAGGTCAGGGGAATGTTAAGTGTAGCAAAGATAATGGTCCTGATGTGTCTAAATCTAGTGTGGAGAGTTCTAATTTGAAGCAAAATGTGGGTTCTGATAAACCTAGGAGCCCTACTAAAGTAAGTTTTGGTGATGTTAGGGTTCCGGGTTTGTTTAAGGTTAATGTGAATGTTAGTGATTCTGGTAAGGGTGTTAGCGAGGTGAGTAATTTTGCTGTGGGTGAGTCTAGTGGTGTTAAGGATACGGTAATGACAGATAGTGTGTATGAAAAGAATAGTAGGTCTTTTCGTGAGGCTGTTTCAAATAGTTATGGTGGGAATGGTAATAATAAGTTGCATTATGTTCCTCCGTCTATTATTGGTGAAAATAGGAAAGTTGCTAAGATGGATCCGATTTTGGAAGAAGGGTGTAAGAGGTGGGGTAATACAGTGGTTGGTTTCTTTGTTGGGTTTCGTATGAATTATGCTGATTTGGTTTATCATTTGAAACGTATGTGGAGGTTGTATCAGTTGGATAATGTTATTATGAACCAGAATGGAATGTGTTTTTTTGACTTTAAGTCTAATGATGGGATGGAGTTGGTTATTGAGAAAGGCCCTTGGTTAGTGAATAATAGGCCTTTGTTTGTGAAAAAATGGGAACCAGGGCTATGCATGTCTAGACCTGAGGTTAAGAAGGTTCCGGTTTGGGCTAAAATTCATGACATTCCTTTGGAAGCTTGGAATGTTGAGGGGATCAGTAGGATAGTTAGCCAAATTGGTAGCCCAATTATTATGGACCGGATGACTACTTCCATTTGTGAAAAGCCATATGGCAGGGCTACGTTTGCTAGGGTGTTAGTTGAGATTGATTCTGAAAAGCCGTTTGTTAACTTTGTTGAATTGTGGTATGAGAAGTTGGGTAAGGTTTTGAAGCTGAGGGTTGAACATGATTGGGTTCCGCCAAGATGTGAGGAGTGCAAGGTTTTTGGACACTACTTGAGTGATTGTAAAAATAAGGTGAATGTGGCTAGGAAAGTGAATAAGGATGGTGAGAATGTGAAGCCTAATGATGTGAATGGTGGTGATAATAATAATAGTTCGGGTAATGTTAATGTGGATGAAGGCTGGAATGTTGCTGGGTTTAGAAGGAATAGGGGTGTTGGTAGTAATGGACGACAAGGGAATATTGGGGGGTATCAGGTTAGAAGAGGTACTTTTGTTAACACGGCTAGTGGTAACAACACTAGTAAAGTAAATACGGGGAATGTGGGTGATAAGCAGTCTAGTAATAAGTCAGAACCAGTGAAAAGTGGTAATGTAGGTAAGGTTGATGAGAGTGTTGTTGTGAATGATAATGGGAAGACTATTAACAAAGGTAAAGATAAAGTTGATGTGGGTAGTGGTGGTAGTAATAGCAATCAGACTAATACTTCAGTTGGTAACAAAAAGAATGTGCAGAAGAAGAATTCGGGTAACAATTCAGGGAACAAAAATGGTAATAACAGCAAGAATGGAGATGGTCGTAAGCTGAATGATGGTTTAGACTCTAAGAATGTTAGTACTAGTAATAGGTTTGATGTTTTGGGTAGTGATCAGGTGAGTGAGAATTCTGATGTTTGGAATGCCATGAAGGCTGCAGTGGATAAGGCGTGTGGTTCTAGTATTCCTATTTTAGAAAGTGTTGTTAAGTGTTGGAATGATGACATGGTTAAATACTATACGGAAAAGTGGAATAGTAGAATCATGAGGAATGGGTCTCATGAACAGCAGGTAGAATTGAAAATCAAAAGTCTGTCTGAACGTATCGTGTTGCTTAACCAGAATCTCAATTCCAATGCCAAACGTAATGCTAATATGATGATGCAGAAGACCGTTTTGACTACGCATGATAGTAGTGATGTTTCACTCAGGCAATGTTATGATGATGCTTATCGTGCGGAGTTAGCTAAGATTGGTAGTTTGCAAAAGGAGCGTGATCTGCTGAAGGTTGACCTGTTTATGCTGTCTAATAAGTCGTTAGATAAGGATTGTAAAGAGACTTGGACTGATGAGATGTTGGAATACTACTCGAGCAGATGTGAGGATATAAGAAGTGATAGGATTAATGGGCATTTATCTGATATGAATGGATCTCATTCCTTGGATGAAGTAGAGGAGGTTACTACTAGTTCAGCTTCCTTTATGACACAGAATGAAATCTCTAATGATGTGGATACGTCTATGGTTCAAGAGGGTGGTGTGCCTGCACCTTTTGATTCCAATATTTAATGAGTTACAAAATTGGTGTTTGGAATGTCCGGGGTCTGTCTCAGTCTACTAGACAGGACGAAGCTATATCACTTATTAGAGAAGAAGGGTTATGTATGTGTGCTGTGGTTGAGACTCATCTTAGGAAGAAGTCGGTTATGAGTGTTGGTGACAGTTTGTTTCGTAATTGGTCATGGGTTTCTAATATGGATGACTGTAGAAGCGTGTGTAGAATGTTAGTTGGGTGGGACAACAATGTAGTTAGTGCCAATCTTGTTTCTCATTCTGAACAATCTACGCATTTTGAAATTTATTTTATTCGTGATTGCAGAAAACACTTTGTTTCTTTTATCTATGGCAAGAACAAAGGTGTTGAAAGACGGGTGTTATGGAAGAATTTAGCTGTTCATAGTGATCTCGTCAAGGGTGAGCCGTGGGTTTTGCTGGGTGATTTCAACGTTGCCCTGAATATTAGTGATTGCTCTGAAGTCACTGCTGCTAAAGATCATGATATGGAAGATTTCAGGAATTGTGTTGAGTCATTGGAGCTTGATGATATTGCTTCCAAAGTTATTATGCACTACAGATGAGAGGGTAGCTTCCTGCGCTGGTCATCTGTTTGTGGTATGCTGGTTTGGATGGCTATGCACTACAGGAACCGATCCTTTATTCTGCGCTGATAACTTGTATTGGTTGACTTGGTCTCAAATGAGTTTAATGAGTAACGAGACTGAGTTTGTGATTGCTATCAGGTTTAGTACTTTTCTGTTTAGTATTTGGAGCTCTGATTATTCTTATGATGGTTGGGTTTGTTGCTGTTTATTGGGTACGGGTTTCTGGAAATGTAATCTTGTTTTTGATCCGGGTGATTGTGGTTCTAGCAAGTTACTATGCACTACAGATGAGAGGATAGCTTCCTGCGCTGGTCATCATTTTGTAGTACGGTGTCATGGATGGCTATGCACTACAGGAACCGATTCTTTATTCTGCGCTGGTAACTTGTATTGGATGATATTGTTTCATATGAGTTGTATGAGTATGGAGACTGTGGTTGTGATTGATACCAGGTTTATTCCTAATCTGTTTATTTTTTGGAAGTATTGTGTTAGCAGGTCTATTAGTTGGAGGCTTACTGGGTGCTATTTCATGGCTGGTATTGTTATTTGTGTGGTTCTCTTTGTCTATTGGTGGGGGTATAAGGTGGTTTGTGTTAGTAGGAGTTGTGCTCTATTTATTTGGATCTTTTGGTACTCTAACGTGAACTTTCCTTGTACTCTTTTTCCTTGTTCAAAGTTTTCCCACAGGGTTTTTATTTGGCAAGGTTTTTTAATGAGACAAGGTTCTTGGATGATTGAAGACTTGATGTTTCATCCTTATCCTGATCTGAGGTGTATGCTTATGCTGATCTGGGTGCATTTTCATGACCAAGCGTTCTGGTGCTGTAATGCTGATATGCTGTTTTGGAAATTATATCTGTTTGGTCTCTTTTAAGAGTTATGTTATTATCACTGTTACCTGCTTCTTTCCTGCATTTATGACTTAGTATTTTGCTTTCTATGACTGCTTGTGAATGGTGATGTTTGGAGCTCCTTTGGTTGATTCCTTTGGAGTTACCCATGTATTCAGAGTTTTCAAGTAGTCATAGTTTAAAGCTGTCTTTATACTGAGTTTGATGTGCAGGGGTTGTTTTTGGTATTATGCAGTTTTGGTTATCTTCTCATTGTTGTTATCAGTTTGGACTTGTCCATTTTTGTTGTTGTTTTTCTGTTTCTAGGCAAGTTGTGATAAGGTGAGGGGTTGTCCTTTCCTTGTCTTTCTTGTGCTATCCTATGTACATAACTCTTTTATTTTATTTAATATATTTTACCTTTTGTAAAAAAAAAAAAAAACGTTGAAGTACAAAATGACGAGGGTGATTTCCCTCGCCCCCAGTCCCTTAGGACACTTACAAGACACCTATCTAAGAATGACATACCATTCTTAAAACAAACATGCACAACATGTGCAACTGACCGCCAAATACTCTAATATAAGAATGACAAACCATTCTTATAACAAATACATGAACATAAAACTACAACGACTATAAGATTTACAAATAAAAACATCAAGTAAAAACTTGAATCTTCCCATGTCGTCATAGAAGTTCATGACCTTCAACGATGCAGCCGAAACCATGGTAGAATAGACACGCGCCAATCCACACAATAGATCCACCAACTACACCGATCTTCATTGATCCAATCAGGACCAAACCAACACTACAACTCGATCCAATACCGCAACTACTATAAGTTTCAAAAGAGCAGGAAACTCAAGCTAAGAATGAAAAGCAATTTATCTTGATCAGTCGTAGACGAAAATAGGGTTGACAAACCCTAACATACAGCCCATAGAGCACCATCAATCATAAGACCAAAAGATTAACCTGACGGAAAATGCAAAGTCCAAGAAAGATGATAATAAGGGTTTTGAATAAGACCCTTCAACTTAACCTCCATCACTATTCACGCAGCAGCAGATTCCCATAAAACACCAAGAAGATCCTTGATGAACGTAATAATGATCCACTTGATAGCACGAATAGCAAACAAACACCAACCTTCATTCAGCACACCGATCAATAGACCCATGACCAAGTCTATGAAAGATGAACCGTGTAAAAAACCAAGTTACCCACTTGACCTCCAGCATTTAACGATCAATAGAAGCTATGTATAATGTTTAACGATCAATAAAATAGCAGCTATATCACGTAACAGCACATAACTAGGATAAAAACCCTAACGTACAGTAATTAGTCGATCATTAACAACAAACCACCCCAACAGCAGCAATGCTTCAACGATCAACCACAAGATAGGGTAACCCCTAACATCCACTCTCTCCAAAACCCACCATCATTACATACATCTGAAATAGAACCAGCAATTATCGAACCAAACCCTAAGAAGGGTTACCTTCAGATGCACTTCAAGTGAATAAATAAAAACGAAACCTTAAACAGGATTCATTCCACGTTAAAGCACCAGCGAAGCAGTACAATCACCATCAATAATGGTCGATCTTAGAATGATAACAAATAAGCGATCGACCAAACCCAAAACAAACCCTAAACGTCGATTAGAATTAGACAAATAATCGGTTAGGATTAAAAACCCTAAAACGATATATAACAGGATGAAACTAATCGGTTAGGGTAAAACAATCACCGACTAAACCCCAAGGAGGTGATTAGGGTTTAGAAAAAACGGCCATGAGATCGACCCTTTAAATGTAAGATCGATTACAAAACCGACCTATGAATAATGAAAAAAGGGTACGATAAATCAAAAGATCGAAACCCTAAAAAACCAACCACGATCTAAAACAGATCGCAATAAGGAGTAGGGAGTCGATATGGAGAAATCTTAAGAATATATCACGAATAGATTACAGCCGCCATCCCCTTAAAAGAAAAAACCTACCTCATCAGCGTATTGCATACCCTAAGCACGACAAAGAATCGAACTAGGGTAGAGAGGACGTGGATATGAGGTTCTATGGCCGGAAAAGAGAAGGGGAGTGGCGGCCGGATTTCTCCATGGGGGAGAGAGAACTAGGGTTTTTTTTGGTGGTGTTTTTGTATAACCACCAGATGTACTTTTGCGTGTGTCTAAACATCCTGCATGATCAGCATCTGAAAAAGCAATTAATTCAAAACCAGAATCCTTCGGATACCAGATTCCCAAGTTAATGGTTCCCTTTATGTATCGAAGGATTCTTTTGACCTCACTGAGGTGTTTTTCAGTTGGTTTAGACTGATAGCGAGAGCACATGTAGACAGCAAATACTATATCAGGTCTACTAGTTGTGAGATACATGAGTGACCCAATCATACTGCGGTATTTGGTAGGGTCAACAGGAGTCCCATGTAAGTCAGCATCTAGTTTTGTGGTATAGCCCATTGGTGTATTAAAAGTATCACAAGTCATCATTCCATGTTTCTTTAAAATTTCAAGAGCATATTTGGACTGATTTATAAAAATTTCACGGGGTGATTGATGAACTTGTAGTCCTAGAAAGAACGAAAGTTCACCCATCATGGATATTTCAAAATTATCTTTCATTAATTTTGCAAAATCATTAGAGTAACTTCTTTTTGTTGAGGCAAAAATAATGTCATCGACATATATTTGAACAACAAGTAAGTCCTCCCCGTAGGTTTTTGTAAATAGTGTTGGATCCACCGATCCTTTAGAAAATTTATTGGCCAGCAAGAAAGTGGACAGTTTGTCATACCACGCCCGTGGGGCTTGCTTAAGGTAAAGTGCCTTTTTGAGTCGGTAAACGTGATTAGGACGCTCAGGATCAATGAAGCCGTCAGGTTGACTTACATACACTTCTTCACGGAGTTCTCCATTAAGAAATGTTGTTTTCACATCCATTTGGTAAACAACCATGTTCCTGTGTGCAGCATAGGCCAAAAAGATCCGAACAACTTCATGTCTAGCCACTGGAGCAAAGGATTCAGCAAAATCAAGTCCTTCTAGTTGGGAGTATCCTTTCGCTACCAGGCGTGATTTGTTACGTATGACAGTTCCTTCAGCATCTAGCTTATTCTTCCAGATCCATTTTAACCCGATGACAAAGACTCCGTCAGGTCTTTCAACTAATTCCCAGACTTCTAATCGTATGAACTGCTGAAATTCCTCTTGCATAGATTCAATCCAGTTGTCATAAGTCATTGCTTCTTTAATGTTCTTAGGTTCTTCGTGAAAAATTGTGAGTGCATAGATACAAGTTTCTTCATCAGTGTGAAGTCGTTGTCTTGTCATAACAGGTGCATCTGGATGGCCAATAATATGAACTAGTGGATGGTCTCGAGTCCATTTGTGTGTCAAAGGGTGTAGTTGATAAGTATCTCGCATGTTAGCAGGATCCAAATTGCGTGTAGACGACTCAGCTATATCAGGAAAGGTAGGAGCCGGTGCAAACGGGTTAAAGAACGCATCAGGATCATGCTCTGCAGGTTGTGGAACTGATTGTGGTGTTGGATCTTCAGCTGATTGGCGGGAGTTAGAAACAGTTTGTTCTGCTGTAGATGGTGATGCAATTGGAGGACCGTCTCTCTCAACAGTTGTTGTAGTTTGTTGAGGTGAGTCTGGTACTGGAATGTTATCAGGTTGAGCAGCGGAATTAGGTGAGACCTCAGTAGAATGGTATTCAATTGTATCATCGAACAGTGGAGCAAACAAGGTTTCCAATTCTTTGCGGTTGAGTGGCAATGGTTCAGCCGAAGAGTCCGGAGAGTTAAGATGGTTGAATTCGGGTCCTAAGCTGTGTTACTCAGAAGCCATTTGTATGAGTTCATCAAAATTAGCGTGAATGGTTTCTTGAATTTCTCTTGTTCGACGATTCCATATTCGAAAACCTTTAGAATTCTCACAGTATCCAACGAACACTCCGATGTTAGCCTTTGCTTTAAGTTTACCTAAGTCATCACGATCATTTTTCGGATAACAAAGTGCTCCAAATTTGTGAACAATTTGATAAGGTGTTTTGCGATGGCGTTTTGTTATCATGCAACGGTTTTGAGTATAACATGCGGTTGAAACAGCTTCTGCCCATAAGTAATCTGGTAATTGAGCATTAATCAACATAGTTCTAGCAGCTTCCACTAACGTCCTGTTGCGTCTTTCAACAACTCCATTCTGTTATGGGCTTCTAGGAATAGATGTTTGATGTTCAATTCCCACTTTCTCGAAATATGACCGAAGTGTCTGATTCTTAAATTCAGTTCCATTGTCAGTTTTGACTATTCGTACCGTATTGCGTAACTGAACTTGAATTTTAGTGAGAAAGGTGATGATCATTGAAGGAGCCTGATCTTTACTTCGTAAGAAATAAACCCAAGTCCATCTTGAGTAATCATCCACAATTACAAGAATGTAGTGTTTACCGTTGATACTTTGAACACGCATCGGTCCACACAAATCCATATGTAGCAATTGTAAAACATGATTCGTACTGTGCTCAGGTTTTGAAGGAAAATGAGCCCGAGTACTTTTTCCTTGTTCACAGGCTGAACATAAGTGATCTTTGATAAAACGGAATCTTGGAAATCCATCAACAAGTTTGTGACGAGCAAGTTCAGTCATAGTTTTGAAATTCAAGTGTGAAAGACGTTTGTGCCATAACCATGATTTAGTCGATTCTGCTTTGGAGAGAAGACATATCGGAGATGTAGCAATCATATCTGACATCGATATTGTATAAAGATTAGAACCACGTGAGCCAGACATTAGATCGTTTCCTTGTAAGTCACGAACGAAACAAGTTTTCTCACGAAATGCAACTTCTAGATCCCCATCACAAAATTGACCAACATAGAAAAGGTTGTGTCCAAGGCCTTCCACATAATAAACACGGCTGATTTCAATGTTCCCACTGATATAGTCACCATATCCCATGATTAGAGCGTAATGATCATTCCCGAATCTGACAGTGCCAATGAACTTTGAGACAAAGTTGTGTAACAGTTTGAGATTGCCTGTCATATGTCGGGTGCATCCGCTATAAACAATCCAGAGAACAATCTGTACCACCTGCATCACAAGAAGAAGACACGGATGGAACAGAAGTAAGGGTGGAACCCAAAGAAAGTGCGGGTTCCTGTTGGTTAGAAACACATGTATTCAACAATTTAGGAATCCATTTAAAGTCTGGTTTGTGTTGTAACCAACGTTGCCAATTCCAACTAGTTCTTGCTTTCTTAATGGTGAATTCACTAGTAGTTGGCTTATTCTTCGATTTGTTCTCGGCACTTATGGGGGTAACTCAACTTCATTAGAAGCCGTAGAAGGCGGCTTTCCTAAGTTAGACTTAGAGGCAGTAGTGGGCCTAGGAGGAATGCGTGTCCTATGTTTCTTATGACGATTCAGAAGATAAGTAGCTATACATTTTGTATGATCACCAGATGATACGCTTTTACGACAAAACACACAAGATGCATTAATATTCAAAACATTCAAAGGTTCATCATTCGTTACATTTAGATTTTGATTACAATTTGCCAAATTAGAATCTAAATCTGATGCAACATGAGTTTTATTCAAATTCCTAAGTTTATCTTCTACTTCTTGAGCTTCTAGTGATCCTCTTTTACGTTGCCAGAGCCTATTCTTCTTTTTACTTTTTCGCTTGCGTCTGCTAACGCTATTAGTGGAGACTAGTCCTGTAGAAGTGGAGTTATCAACATTAGTATTTTGAACAACATTTCCTTTAGAAGTTTTGTCTAATTGATACAATCCTGGTGCTATCACCGTGGTGTCAACAAACTTTCCTTTTTGGAATATCTTGATTTTCTCTTTCAAATCAATGATGATGTGATTCTTATCCTGAATATTTGACTCATGTACACCATTGCAATATTTGATGTCTTCGTGGTTTTGTTGATATGCAACGTTTTCAATTTTTAAATCCGCAATTTCTTTCTCGTATTTGAGACACAGACTTTTGAAAGACTCATTGTTTTTGCAAAGCTGACAAGAGTTTGAAATATTTTGACTTTGAAGTTTCAGTTCCGTTTCAAGACTTTGAGCTTGACACCATTCAAACCTTTGTTTGAGTAGACAAATTTCTTTAGAAAATTGTTTTGTCACATCATCATTTTGTATTCTCAGCTTATCATTATCATGTTTAAGTGTCTCGATTTCCACATTCAACAAGTTATTATCAACACAAAGATCATCCATAAGCATAGAAGTATCAGATTTATAGAGATCATTCATGATAACAGACAAAATATCAGCATTGAGAACTTGTTCCAAGAGTCGATCAACATCATTCTTTAAAATTCTATTTCTTTGCTTTTGAACCAAAATCTCATTTTCAGTAGAGTTGAAAACGTTTATCATATTTTTGACCTCGTTTTGAAGTTCCTGATCCCAACGTGTAGCACAGAGACGGAGGTGTTTGACAATTGGCAACATTTGTTTTTGAAAAATATCTCTCTTTTCTCGCTCGTAAGCGGATTGAAAGGTTTCAATTTTTATTTCAAAATTACGTTCAATTGTTTCCTCCAAAATTTCGATGTCTTCCATAAAAGTTTTGAAATAATTTAAGACATGACAACTTTTCGGTAAAGGTGTAAGTTCACCGGATGATGGTAAAGGACCATTTATTTGTGCTACAGTTTGGACGGGGGCCGCATTAGAGGATGAAACATATGACTCAGTGACATACCATGATTTCTCAGGTAATTCCTTTTGAGGAACAAAAGATTTAGAAATATGAGGAGCTTGTGAATAATCATATGGTGTCCAATATTGAACATAACTCATTTTAGATCGACTCTCTTCTTCAAGTTCTTCCTCTTCCTCAGTATCAAAAACAACAGCACGCACAATCGTATTATCAAGCAAATGGTCCATACTATAAATTTTAGGAATTTCTTTGAATGCCGTGTGAAGAAACATTGATTTGAAATCGCCAAGTGCAAATCCTTTATCGGGTCTCGGTTTTAAAGTAAATTTCTGAATTGTTGTGACAGAGTTCCCGTGTTTGTAAACAATATTACGAAATTCTTTGAGTTGTTTTTCAAGATCAACAATCTCACCGAGTAAGTCATCTATATACTTCCTTTTTCGTATTTTTTTTTTGGGTAAAAGGGTTCAAACCCTGGTAAATATTACTCAAAAAAACGTTGAAGTACAATGGATGAGAGTGAATCTCTCATCGGAGTCCCTAATGACACTACCACTACCACTATATAAGAATGACAGGCCATTCTTATAACAAACAGATCTAACATACAACTAACCATGACTAGCAATAAAATTACAATACATTACAACTCAAATAAACAGTAAAGTCTACTTTTGAGTCTTCTTAGTCATCCTAGCGATCCAGATCTTAAACATGCGAACTTCCAGCTTCAACCAATTGCATCTTCTATTAGTATTATGCAAAAAAACATAATCTAATAACCTAATAGGAGTGACTTCCGTAGCAAAACAAACTTGAAGCATAAACATGGTCTAATCGACCCAACCTTCCAGCATATTCGAACTTGAACTAATCTTCCAAAAAAATATGATTGAAACGCATGAAGACAACAACCAATGATCAAGTAATATGCAGCAACAAAGGAGGAACTTGATAAGCCATCTTGAGCAACAACAATAATAAAACATGAATAAGCAGCAACGGGACAAAACCATCGCAAACCTGTTGTGTCCCAAAGATGATCCAAATCAGAACGAAAGGTTTTTGAACAAGAGTACCTTCAAACTTAACTTCCATAATGGAGCAACTACTCTTTGAAGAAAGTAACCATGACCAATAATCAAACCAGTAGCACTCAATCATACCGAACAAGGGTTTTTGAACAAGGTACCCTCCCAACTTGTCGACCATCTCTCTCGTAACCCCCAAACAATGTCACAACAGCCCCCAACAACTTCCAACCATACGGCAATGCAAACCCTAGTAAAGGGTTATGAACCTAGAAGAATGACCAAACCCTAGAAAAGATTTGGTGAGCGTTGAAGCATACCAGGACACCAACAAAACTCCAACTTGCACGCTGAATCAGAAACCCAAAAAGGTTTTGAATAAACATGAAAGCATAATCAGCAGCAAGCGAATGACAGCCAAGAGAACAATCAACGATAATAAAACCTAATCGCAAAAGTGATAAGATGCTAGAATCGATCTGAATAAAACCCTAAATAAATAGGGAATACTTAAACTGACCCACCCAGTAAGAATGAATTGCGATCAGGAATCAAAGCCGACCAAATAAAAACCCTAACAAAAGTTGTAATCGTTAGAGGATAGGTTAGGGTTTTTAGAGAAAAGCGATTTGTAAGTCTGATGAAAGACGATTATTAGGGTTTAAAATCGCCAAGATATGGAGAGATCCGAACAGATAAAGAGTGAAAATCGATACCAACCACCCTCAATAGATTGTTAATAACCTAATCGTATTGCATAACCTTCATAGAAGATTAGAGAGGACGAGTTAGGAATTAATTTTGGCCGGAAAAGTTGTGAGGGTGGCGGCCGGAAATCTCCACAAGGGAGAGAGAATACGCTAGGGTTTTGGTTCAGTCAGTCACTTTACAACTTGACAATTCTGTTTCTGTTTTTGAAAGTACTGTTTGAAGACGTGCAACTTGCATTTTCAGTTCACACTTTTCACTTTCGAGTTTCGAAATCAACTTTCCGTTTGACTCAATTAAATCTTGCATTTTGTGTTGAAGATCTTGTTCTTTGTTGTAAGAATCTTGAAAAGCTTTTTCAAAACTTTTTGCATGTTTAATCTTGTCTTCCTGATTTGAAAGTTGAATTTTATAACACTCAATATCTCTCGCAAGAGACTCATTTGTTTCTTTTAAAGCTTTGTTTTTCTCGTTGCATTTTATGATTTGCAATTGCTGAGCATTCAGTTGTTTAGATAACAATATGAGGTCAGGGTCTGGATCAAATGATGGTTCATGTTGTTCTAAATGATCATGTTTATCATTCTCAATAGGATCATCAAATGAAACAACTGTGTCATCATCAAATATGACAACTGTGCTTATTTGTTCATCTGTTTGAGAATATGAAGATGATTTAGATGGAACAACTTGCGCCATATCTGATTCAGAAGCAGAGGGTGAGGCTATTTCATGTATTAGGCATGCTTTTTGGTCATGTACCTGAGACAAGCAGTCAGTGTCATACACTGGACCTGAATCATTAAAGTGAAGTTCCTGCATGTTGGCCATAAGCATCACAGCTGCATTGGCTTCCAGATCTTCCATGTCATCATCATTGTTCACATTTGCCATGAAGTTGTTATCTTGTTTAGGGAAATGTCCATCTTTTTCATCTTGAAGAGCCATGAGTAACGCCTGCTTGTGAAACTTACTTCCCCGAGTTCGCGGTTTGGGACATGCTGTCGCTATATGACCTTGTTCATTACAATTATAGCACCACACTGCATTCCCTGAGTTGGTGGTTCAATCCTTTGCTGAGAAGATCCTGAGTTGTTCCTGAACCGACCATTCCCAAAATTTCCTGAAGAACTTCCTGAACCAGATCGACCATAGTTACGATTCTGAATTTCCACTCTTCCATCATTGATAACAGCTTGATTCCTTGTGTTAGAAGATGAACGTTGACGGTTGTTTGTTTTGTTGGAGAATTTGCTAAAAGTACGAGCAATAAGAGCAAGTCCCTGATTCAACATATTAAAGTCATCATCGTCATCTTCATTGGAGTTGGAGTAATATACTGCATCATTGTTGTTTAATGGAACAAGTTGAGTAGAAGTATTCTGTGGAGATGAATCATAAGGGACCATTTGGTTCGAGGTAGAAGATTGTGGATAACTGAAGTAGTTTTGCTCTTGAACATATGCATGATTAGACATAGGTGGTGGAGCATAGGGAGATTGAGCTACGAGTGCCAAAGAATTTGGTGTTGGTGATGGTGAGTATCCTCCTCGAAAAGCTCTATCTTTTTCCACTTCAGGTTCATGGTGTTTCAGAAAATCATACAACAAACCATGTCACACCCCCAATTTACCTGACTTGCAGCGGAATGGAATACCTGGGGGTGACTGTCATAGCATCACAGTTACAGTTATATTGAACGACCTAAAGTGTCGTTTGGAATATACGTCGTTTGATCATTAAAAACATTCAGAGTTTTACAAAAATATAGGTCCCAAAAGGTATTGCCAATTTAGGTAAAATAAGTTCAACAAGATCAAACGTTCATAGGTGTAGAAAAACATAGTCAGACGCGTCGTCTCCGCGACTCCATGAAGGTCCAAATGCATGCAACATGAGCTACCTTAATAACCTGAAAATACATGCTAAAGTGTCAACACGAGGTTGGTGAGTTCATAGATTTTAGAGAACAAGTAGGTATGGTAAAACACTTGGAGAGAAGAATTTCCCAGTAAAAGCATCATAAACCCGTAATAAGGTTGATGCAAAGGCATCGTAAATTAGTAATAAGATTGATGCAAAGGCATCGTAATTCAGTAATAAGATTGATGCAAAGGCATCGTAATTCAGTAATAAGATTGATGCAAATGCATCGTAAATCAGTAATAAATCAGTAACCAAGTTTATAAAAACCATCAGTATATAACTTTAATCGTATGTACAATAGCCCAAGTATAAGTAAAGTAATAAGTTTTTCAGTCGTAAAACTACATTGTCTCTTAAGCTCATGACACCGAAGCTAGACGTTACTTGGCCCCAAATGAGTGTTTACCAGACACTCGTAATATATTAGAAATGAAATGCATTCGTTTTCCTTATGGAGCAACCCAAACACGAATGGAGGAGTCACCCTCGATAGATCTATCCACTCACTCTCGCTTGCATCTTAATTAACGGTCCATGATATTAAAGGGGACTTATGTCGTGGTAATAAGGCAACTTAAGCAATGTATGGAATTTAATACTTTGGCATTGTACAAAAATAATTAAAGCAGCGTATTCTCCTCCAAAAAGTAATTCAAATCGTGTAAAAGTATAAAACAAGTATTTAAGCATGTATCTCCCCCAAAGAGTTTATAAAGTAATTAAACAAGTAAAAGTGGGGCTATGACTCACCTCGAAATGATAGTACAAAGTGATGGAATGATCGGGACAACAAGGCGCGAACACTAGCCGCAACCTAAATGAATGAATGTGATCTAATTTAGATCATGCCGTGATGTAATGAATGCACATGCACATGATACCTATACCACTCGTAACTTGGAAATACTAGTTATTGTCAAAGTAAAATAGTTTCCGTACTTAGGAAAAATAAGTCCAATTAGGATTATAAAAACTTATCGTAATATATCGTGTAAAAACGTTAGTGTTATATTCCTTGTCTT
This sequence comes from Artemisia argyi, assembly GCA_030686995.1. NCBI lineage: Eukaryota > Viridiplantae > Streptophyta > Magnoliopsida > Asterales > Asteraceae > Artemisia > Artemisia argyi. The sequence continues at coordinate 31,777 of JARVZY010001656.1, forward strand.
GGAAACCTTAAAATAATGTCTAGTAGTCGCGTAATAAACCTCGAGTCGTACGTACTTCGTTAGTTACAAATAAACTCCTTGAATAAGAAATCTAGAAAATATATGATTTAGTACGTAGTTATATTATTTTCTAGTAGTGACTATATAGATATATAGTTTTGACGATTTTAAAACACGTATAACTTGGTCGTTTTAAGTTCATTTTCCTCGTTCTTTATGTCCACGGATTCGTTTTAGTAAGTACTAATATATTTTTGATAACTCGGCTCCTCTAGGTTACGTTTAACGCTTCTATTTGTCTGTCGAAAATTTCCAAACAGCATGCAGTTTTTCAGGAAATAGTTTTCGTCAATTAATTTGCAAAAATCATAACTTCTTCGTTATAAGCTCGTTTTAATCCGTTCTTTCGCCTAAAGTTTCGTTTTTGAAAGTATTTTCTAAATCTTTGGTCAAAAATTACCCCTGAGTTCCTGAATTTCCCACGTTTCCAAAATAGGGACAGTAGGTATATATATATTTTCCAAAATCATTTTCCTAGTTTCAAACTTGTTCCAACTTCAACCAAACCACTTTCAATCACCACAAAACTAGTCTAATCCTACCATACACCTTCTTAGGGTGTCATGGGTTCCTAGACTTCATAAACAAAGTAGATCTAACAAAGATCTAACAATAATCACTTTCTAAGGTTCAAAAGTTAAAAGTTTAAAAAAATAAAGTGGTATAAATAACATATGCATGTAGATCTAGTATAAAAACCATATGGATCTTGTATAAACTTGGAAAAATTATAAAAATGAGTTTGATATACTTACTTCAAAGATTGGAGAGTTTTGGAGGTGAAAACCTAAGTAAACCTTGAGTTTATCTTTCAAAACCCAAAAAGGAATACAAACTATACTTAAATGTTACTAGATCTTGAAAAAAATGAGGTGTCTTGCCTCTTGTGTTGTTGTTGCCGTGAACCAAAAGAGAAGAGAAAAGAAAGATGAGTTTCTTGTAGTTGTGGTGAAAATGAGAAGAGTTTAGTGAATTATTGTTGTGATATGTATATATATATATATATATATATATATATATATATATATATATATATATATATATATATATATTTCATGTAAAAATATCTATGACACATATAGGAGTTAGTAGAAGGTTTTCAAACATGTAAGAGGATTTGTATGGAGGGGGGGGGGGGGGGGGGGGCGGCATTAATGAAGGAAGGATGAAAACTTGGACAAATAATTGAGTTAGTGGTATAAGGTGTAAGTTTATGTATTCATTTGAAATTTTAAGGTGTACCGGGTACCGGGTTAACTAAAAATAAATTTTAACGGAGTTAACCGGGATAAAATAAAGTTGTAAAATTTTATAAAAATAGGTTGGATATAAATATTGAGTGTTTGGTTAATCGTCGTTTAATTTCTATGAAAATCGTCGTAATTAAATTAGGCGTATGATACGAAATAAATAAATTTCCAAAATACCGGGCAAATTAATATTATAATTTTTATATTATTAAATGAATATAAAAATATATTGGGATCATAGTCGGGAGTGTCGGACGTGTTAGTCACATTATTGATCGTTTGTTAACGTTTATATAGAAATAATTATACGTAAAAAGTCAATTATACAAAAAGTATTAATTTAAATATCCTACGAGTGTAATAGTATGCAAGTGCCATAATGATGATATGCAGACTATTTCTAATCTATATGAAGTGTCCCAATGATAATGCATGAATTCACTCCTGAACCAATACGGTTACGCGAATTTAAATACTCGTAAACTAAATTTACGATGAAAATGAGTAATGTACGTGAATAGTGTTTTCTTCCGGAAATGAATAGTGTCAAGTGAATAGTAAAAGTTTCTGAACGCTTCTCAGAATATCAAATTGACCTCGAAAACGATGAATAGTGATCGATGAATAGTAACTTGTGAATAGTAAATTGTCGAGGTTTGGAAAATGACCAGAAATTACGAGTTGTGACAGTCTTCCCCTCTAACAGGAACTTCGTCCCGAAGTTCAGTTTGTGTTGGTCTCTGAGGTGGTATTGGTTAAAAGATGATAATAATTGAGAATTTCAGCGAACTTCCACGATAGGAATTCGAATCTGCTTCAACCGTTTGACCTAACAGTCCATGATTTCTATTGGTTATTACCAAGTCTACGTTTGTTCTTGGGTTGGATTCCTTTCCAAATGGGATTACGAGTGACTAATCTGAAAGTCAATTCCTGGGATTTGAATAGGTGAAACATGGTTGTGTAATCCAGCTGTTCTCTGACAAGGCTCAAGTCTGACGGCTACTAGGCCTACTCTGTCTGAAGTATTAAGTGGTCCAGTGTATATCGGGTTTAACTTTCCAAATTTTCCGAATAATATCATGCCTTTCCTAGGCAGAACTTTCAACATAATCCTGCCGTTAACTTGAAGTTCTAAGGGTTTACAACTTATTGAACTTGTAATTGATTCTTGACTTGTAAGAAATTTCCTTCGTTGTTCCATAGTTTAGTTCTAGACCAGTGAATTTAACTTTCCGATTTTGGTCTGTAAATGGGTAATTGGTACTTCGACCATAAAATGCCTCAAATAGTGTAGTCTCTACGCTCGTGCGATAACTATCGTTGCAAACGAATCTGATTTATGATAAATGGTTAGTCCAACCATTTCAAGAGTCAATTGCTCACTCTCTGAGCATATCTTTCCTATGTTTGAATTGTCCTCTCAATCTGACCATTGGTCTGAGGATGATAGGCGGTGTTTACCTCTAAATGGGATTCCGAAGGAAATCTTAAAATGATTGCTAGAAGTCTAAGGTGATTCGATCACCTTTATCAGGAATAATTGAAACGGTTACAATGCATCTTGTGACTAATTCCACAACGTTTTTCTTTCGAACTCGGCGTTATTTGAAGGGGATAGAGTATGGGTAACAATGTTTGATTCTTTGTGTTTTGATCTAATGGATTGCTAAGACATGTGTCATTCTTTGCCTACTATGCTTGGTCTCCATTACTGACGTTTGTAATCGTTCTATGGTGTCCCTCCTAATTTTCTTCATCACATATTCTAATATTCCTTATTGTCAAGTCACAAAGCGCTAAATGCATAAGCGATGTAGCATGGTGATTGGTTTTCAAAATTGATCTCGCGATTTTTGAGTTTTTAGTCGAAATCTTTTTCTGAATAAACGAATTTAGAAAATGAAGCAAATGGTTTACTAAATAATATCTTTCTTGATGATTCAAAATTCAATAGTTAGGAAATGTGACGCGGTTTTCAAATAGGACTGTTTACCAAAGTTTGATGTTTATATATTTCCCATTGTACAATGGTTTAGCTAAATATTGATTAAAAGGATCGTACTTGTTCAAAATAGGCAATTCAAAAATTATTTTCTATGAGATATGTGATTTGTATAAACACAAATTTTTAAATCAACTTTACTTAAAGTGAAAATACTAACAAGGATAAAATAGTAGGATAGGTAATGTTCCCATAATGCATAGATGTCTGATGTTCGGTTCCTGATATTGGATGGTGCCTATTGGTGGTTATCTGGCAAAACTACAAGCCTAGGTATTCAACCAACTTAAGTCTTGAGATGGTTTATCGTTGTAATTGTCATCATGTTGGCAATATGAGGGTTTCAATTGATACTTTGTCGATGAATTTCCGTATTGTCTTCACATGTAGCTGGGGAGATATTCTTGAGTCTGATGCCTCTCTCGATGTATAGGTGAGGTTATCTAAAATTTCTTGAGAACACAATGCCTTAAGGGAGTCTATAGCTCAGTCTAGCTAGTACCTTTGAATAATAAAATCGGACAACTAGGTCAGAGATGGTGAGTCGGATGGTCTTGTGGTATCTTAGGATTGCTGTTGAGTTATGAATTTTTCTTGCTATATACTTCTAGTCCTGGTTAGTAGTTCTTTTATCCTTTCCTTGCTTTTCTGGTATCGAGGAATCCTACTCGTAATTGATATGGAAAGTCTCTCCTAGAGAAGTCAATGGAACAATCCAACTTAATGGCTAATGTAGGTGACAAGTGGGGTAAGTATCCATGGAGAGTTTGTCAGAAAAAGACACTTATAAAAGAGTTTACTTGTCTAAAACGCTTTTAAATGAAGATTGTTATTAGCAATACTTTAAAAAGGTAACTATTTCCTTCATGGCATAATCCTTCCTGAATTATACATAGGTTGTAACACCCCCAAAATACCGCAGCGGAAGACTGTGTCATAGGGGTGCTACTTCATAATACAAAGAACAAGGTATAGAAAACGAACTCTAAATGAGACGTTTTGAAAAGTGACCATTCGATTAAAAAATTCCGAAATACAAACTTGAGTTCAATAATACAATACATAAGAGTTTTAAGACAAATCGAATGGTAAAGATAAAAGCATAAGTCTTCAAAACATGCCAAGCGACTCTATGCTCCATGCAACAGCTATCACCTTATAGACCTGAGATAAACATGCTAAAGTGTCAACACAATGGTTGGTGAGTTCATAGAGTTTGTCTTAAAACAGTTGAAAAAGCCGCAAAAGAATGTTCACACAGCAAAGGCATTGAGAATCCACTCAGTTGCAAATCCCGCCATAAGAGACTTGCAACCTGTGTGTTCACAACCCACTGCTAACATATAGTATGAATAATAAAGACATGTATAAGTTCATCAAAACAGTTTAGCAATTAGTCGTGAGTCTACACTTCATCTCCGAAGACCTCACGTTTATGATGTATCCAACATTCGCAAATGTTAGGATGTATCAATAGCCTCAATGGTCATCCAAAACTTAATTTGGAGCCATCGGAAGTCTCAATGGTCATCCAGCAACTTAATCTGGAGCCACTGGAAGTCTCACAATTAAATATAACGCAATCATGTAGATATGAAAATCAAGTATAATGCGATCAAGTATAAGACAATCAAGTGTAACACAATCAAGTATAAACAATCAAGTATAAATGTTTAAGAGTATTTGTACAAGTAAGCAAGTAGTTGAGCATGTATCCCCCCCAAGAGTTAAAACAAGTATGAAAAGAGTAGGGGCTATGACTCACCTTAAGCTTAAGTGATGTGAAATCAAAGTGGTAGTCGAATCGTGAAAGTCTCTAAGAGCAGCCTATAATAGAACGTTGCCACTTAGGTTTGGAGTAACGTCTAAGAATATGAAGAATTGCCTATATATGTCTTGCATAATGTTCATGATGTAGTACTTAGTATATAGTGTAAGTCTTTGAATATAAATGGTTTATGGAACATGTATAGATTGTATATCTCTTACTACCGTTCGGGCCGACATAATTCAGAAGTCATAGAGTAAACGTTCGAGGAGCCAGGACACTTTAACTCGTAAATCCACAACTCATCTCGACGGCTTACTTAATGAACTCCTCACATGAGGCTCCCTACTATTGTAGTATTTGATAACAAATGTATAAGTTTTAATCCGAAAAGTTACATGTCCAATATTTGAATAAACTTAGGAAAGTTTATTAGCACATGAAGATTGTTATTAGGGGTAGTTTCATAAGTCTTATACGACCATTTTCTCTTTGTAATATCTCATGGTTCCTTTTGAAGTGAAGTAGATCCAAATTGTTTGTTCAAGTTATCGCCTAATTCCTTGTTTCATGTTTACGCCTAAGTAAGCTTATATGGTCATTTAGTCATGGCTTCGCCGTGACCTTGGTCATTTTTCCATGGTCTTGAGACTCAACCTTGGCTTTGGCCATGGTTGTGGTCTTGGCTTTAGGTCATTAGACCTCTTGGTCTTAGTAAATGATAACTATAATATAGTGACTTTGGTCTAAAATGGGCTGTTAAGATTTTGAAGAAATTTATCACTCGGAAAGCGTTTTCAGGGCTCGAGCTTCTTTGTTCCTGAATGAAAACGTCGTTCCGGACAACTTTCGTGTTTTAACTTTTTGATGAATCGGACCAGAAGAGTGACTTTCAAAAGCAAAATTTGATCAGAATGCTATTTAGGCAGTTTTGCCGTTTTGGTTTCGCTAGCTTCAAATGGTCATAACTTTTGACTCGGGTACTCGTTTTGGGTGATTCAAATTGCTATGTTTTCCTTGTTAAGTCCTATTTAACAGTAAGTAAGTGTCAAATATCAAAGTTATACTATTTTGGTCGTGGTTCTCCATAAAAATCACAAGGTTGCTTGTTTACTTGTCATAAGTTAACATATATATACCAATACTTGTTTTATCCATTTTTAAATATCATGAACACAATAACAAGAACATATATAGCATGAAAGGAAACACAAAGAGCATGAAAATGATAATTAAGCAAGAAAGTATGTTAGGGTTTGCTTACAACTTTTGGCCTTAATGAAAAAGGGAAACTAGGACAAGAACTAGGACTTTGTTTGAACAAGCTTTCCTCCTTTGCAACCTATGATAAACCGAGGTTATTTGAAGATTATAACGACGCCTTCTTGAAGTCCAAAGCTATTTGAAGATTATAACGACGTCTTTTTGGAGACTTTAAAGTTATAACAACTTTTCTTAGAAAATTTCCAAGATTGAAGATCAAACACTAGTTTTCTTTCAAAAACTAGTTAACTTTCTTACAAAATATAAGAAAAGTGCCTTAGGTTTTAGGACTTGAAGGTTATAAGAAGGTGTGGTGCAAGTTTTATATGTGTTATTAGTTGGCTATTTATAGGATGAGAAAAATAGTTAACTATATATTGGGTTAGAATGTAACCATGGTTAATTTAGACACTTGTAAACATCCTAGAGATCAATGGTCAAGATCAAGCCACAAAATGGTGACTCCCCCCCCCCCTAAATGGCGGTTCAAGGAGGATAAGATGACTAGATGATGAGTCTTGGTGTTATCTTGCTTAGTTTGTGCATTTTGACTCCGTAAAAAGCTAACCGTAAATGATTAAGCCTCAAAACGTAAAACCGGGTATCGTAAAAATATGAAACTTGAAAGTATTGTTAAATATGTCAATATAGTCCATAATAAAATATAAAATGAGTGGTAGGATCTATCGGGTGCTAAAACCCTGCTAAAAACTGGAAACACGGGTCTAAAACGCGCAATTCGCGTAAAACGCTGAACTGAAAAACGTAAAATTCCAAAACTTTTGGAATTGTCATAAAATGATAGAAAATCATATTTCTATTGTTTATAATGTTTTATGGATATATCGGGATGCTGGAAGGACGTTTAAACCTAAAAGTAAATCTCGGACACGGCTTTGTGATTTTTGCAGAAATGATCCGACGAGCGTCAAACTCTCGGATTATCGTTAAAATAGTTTAACTTACGAGAATATGAAATAAAAATTTCTGAGATGAATAGTGAAAAGTGAATAGTAAAAAGTGAATAGTGAAATTTTCGGGAATAAAAGTTAACCTGAAATTGCGAATTGTTACAGTCTCTACCCCTTCAGGAAACTTTGTCCCGAAGTTTAGTGTGTCTAGGTCTCTTATCTTAATAACGGCATAATAAAGCTAGATTTTGAACTAGAATAGAATAATATGGTAGGATAAGGTACGTACCCGTTACGCATTGCGGGCTTCCTTAGCACCCAAATAGTATGCTCGACCCCGAGGTGGACTAACATTGTATCCACGGTTTGGGTTATTTTCTTCAAGCATAACGGCTAAAGTTGGGTTGTCCAGCACTTGTCCCTGTGCCCTATTTAACTTAGGACAAGTATCTCGGAAGTGGTTTGGGCTGTTGCACTCAAAGCATGTCTTTTGGTTGTTTCTTATATTGCCTGCATTCACCGGTGTTACTTGCCTTGCCGTTGCTTTACACTGATTTGTAAAATGGCTCTTTTGATTGCAATTAGTACACATTCGACAGGGCTCAGACCTCTGATGATGATAAGCACATTTATTACACTTAGGATGTGGACCTTCATACTTTCCCTGATCATAAACTGTTGCCGCAAATCCTCTTACTCTCTTATTATCAACCATTGTACCCTTTTGCTCGCTTGATTCACCTGCTCCCTTCCTTTTATCACTAATCTTCAAAGTTCCATTCCTAACCATCTCATCTGTTAGGGTCCCTGCTCTTAATATTGCACTCTGAATTGTGGGAGGTTCGGTTGTTTTCACCATCCCACGAATCTCGGGAACAAGGCCATAGATATACCTCTCAATCCTCTTGGATTCAGGGGTAACCAGATGAGGAACTAGTTTAGCTAGTTCATGAAACCGATCTGTGTAGGTTGCATGACCAGCCCCTACCATAGAGTGATGCCAAAACTCGTCTTCTAGTTTTTGCATTTCATTAACCGGGCAGTATTCTTCCTTCAGTAGTCCCTTAAAGTCGTCCCATGTCATGCCTACAGCTGCTTCTCTAGTCCTTGCTTGAATCTGCATGTTCCACCATGTCAATGCCTTTTCTGATAGCAAGCATGCAGAATATTTCACTCTCTGGTGGATTGCACAGTTACTGATATCAATCACTGACTCCATCTTCTCAACCCATCGTGTATATGCCAATGCACCTCTTTTACCGTTAAACTCAATTGGTTTGCATGACGTAAATTCCTTATACGTACATCCAGTCCTATGGTTGTTGTTGTTGTTGTTGTTGTCGTGGTTGTTGTTGTTATTCCTTCCTCCATCATTTGTAGCGTCATTTATGCTTCCGTGGTTTCCCGAATTGTTCATGTGATTGCCAACTTGTGTGACTATAGTGGGAAGTAGGTTTTGTAGTTGTTGGGCGATAATGGTGGAGACATCTGGATTTCCACCATCGTTACTAGGGTTACTAGTGTCGTGAGCATTTCCTCTACCTCCACGTCCACCAGTTCTTCCACTATCATTACTAGGGTTACTAGTGTCGTGAGCAGCTCCTCTACCTCCACGACCACCAGTTCTTCCACCTCTTGGTGTTGCTCCACCTCGGCTAGTGCTACGAGTTACTCTCTTTGGTGGCATGATATCTACAAGGAGGGATATTTTGTCGACGTCAGATATGAGGTGATATTCCTAGACTACTTAGTCTTAAATCTTGTCAATTTTGAGTCAATCATTGATTAATGTGAGCATGGTCACATATGTCTACGTGAGTCGCGACGCATTTATAATTATGTTGGCCACCATAATTATAATTGCTTCCTTTCACACGTATACATATTTTCCAGGCACACCTAAATCAACAATTGGTACTACATAATTGGGTAGACTTTCTATCATCTGCTCTTAAGTTGTGAAAGGGTAACGTAGTCTGGGTATCTAGAGAAGGTGATACGACGAAATGGACTAGTCACACTTGTAGAAAGGTTTGAGTGTCGTACTAGGACATATGAACCACTTCTAGGTATTAGAATCATATAAAGTAAGTGTAAGGCAAATCATCAAATCTCTACAGGAAACTAATAACCTTTATTTAACTTAATCTTATGTCTTATCAAACAAGAACTGTCACAAGATTAAGTTAATTAAACAATTATTACTTAGCTCTAAATTTTTGATGACTTGACTATTGTCTGGGGTTTCTTCTAAACAAACAATTAGCAATAAGCATAGGCGCATGAAGTGTGTGTAAGGCAAAATAAAGAGAAGGGTCCTAACGTATATAGCAGTTATAGTCTAGGTACTCAATGCAACCTAGTTCTCTATAACCAAGGCTCTGGTACCAATCTGTAACACCCCCAAAATACCGCAGCAGAAGACTGTGTCATAGGGGTGCTACTTCATAATACAAAGAACAAGGTATAGAAAACGATTATGTATTAATCGATCCTGATCTCTTGATTCTATAGTCGGTTATTTCTTAATCGACTATATATTTGGTCGATCCCTTGTTGCTGCTCATGGTTCTTCATTCGAAATTCAATTAGGGTTTCGTTTTTTATTGTGTAGCTAAAGGGTTTATGGTTTATGGTTTTGATTTATGCTGCTGCGCTTATGGTCAAAAAAACCTTTTTTAGGTTTTTGCTTATCGTTTCTATTGGGTGGAATCTTTGAACGCCTAAACAAAACCTTTGGGTTTTGTTACACTCGATCTGTTACTTGCATGGTTGTTACCCTCAGTAGGGCTGGTTGTTATTTTGTGCGTTCCTTGTTTGAATACTGGTATGGAAATTTTATGGGATGTGGGGTATTGAGAGAGATGGTTATGATGCTGGGATGTGTAGGGTTTGTTTCCCTACTGATTTATCATTTTGATCTTGCTGGTTTACCTTTATATTTTGGATTGGCGTTAGCAGATCAATAATGGTGTTTCATTGTCCAAGTTAGGGTTTTGTAACCCTAGTTTTGATATTAGCTGTTCATCGCTGCCATGCAATTTGGGTTTACAAGGATTTAATTTTTCTATTGATGTGGTGATAGTGATGATGGATGTTAGGGTTTGATATTTTCCATATTGGCAATTCTGGTTCGATTGTTGGAATGCTGATTATATTCGAACCATGCTAACTTGCTTCTCCTTTCACAAGATCGATTACCAATATGTATCATTTGGATTTGTGATCGGTGCTGGAAACCCTAGGTTATTTCATCTTGGTCCCTATGCTGCTGCTATGGATTTAGATGATGTTATTGGTATGTTGCTGGTCATGATGATGTGCATTCTGATTCTATTCGCAATTGCAAGATCAGTTAGTTGGTAAATAAGTTTTAGGGCTACTTATTCAAAAACCCTATTCGTTCTTCCATGACATGGCGTTTAAAGTTACAAATTTCTGTCTTTGATTTATCATGGGAGGTGTGGTGGGATTGTGATTTGATCATTAGTTGTCTTCATGTGTTTCACTCGTATTGGTTGGAAGATTGGTTCAAGTCATTGGTCGTTTAGACCATGTTTATGCTTCAAACTCGATTGCTACGGAAGTCACTCTCATTAGGTTATTAGATTATGCACTTTGCATAATACTAATAGAAGACGCAATTGGTTGAAGCTGGAAGTTCGCATGTTTATGATCTGGATCGCTAGGATGACTAAGAAGACTTCAAATTTATTTTGAGTTGTGATGTATTGTATTTTATTGCTAGTCATCATTAGTTGTATTTAGATCTGGTAGTTATAAGAGTGGCCTGTCATTCTTATATAGTGGTAGTGGTAGTGTCCTTAGGGACTTCGATGAGAGACTCACTCTCTTCCATTGTACTTAAACGTTTTTTGATTAATGTATTTTACCGGGTGCAGGATTACTCCCCTTTACCCAAAAAAGGTATAGAAAACGAACTCTAAATGAGACGTTTTGAAAAGTGACCATTCGATTAAAAAATTCCGAAATACAAACTTGAGTTCAATAATACAATACATAAGAGTTTTAAGACAAATCGAATGGTAAAGATAAAAGCATAAGTCTTCAAAACATGCCAAGCGACTCTATGCTCCATGCAACAGCTATCACCTTATAGACCTGAGATAAACATGCTAAAGTGTCAACACAATGGTTGGTGAGTTCATAGAGTTTGTCTTAAAACAGTTGAAAAAGCCGCAAAAGAATGTTCACACAGCAAAGGCATTGAGAATCCACTCAGTTGCAAATCCCGCCATAAGAGACTTGCAACCTGTGTGTTCACAACCCACTGCTAACATATAGTATGAATAATAAAGACATGTATAAGTTCATCAAAACAGTTTAGCAATTAGTCGTGAGTCTACACTTCATCTCCGAAGACCTCACGTTTATGATGTATCCAACATTCGCAAATGTTAGGATGTATCAATAGCCTCAATGGTCATCCAAAACTTAATTTGGAGCCATCGGAAGTCTCAATGGTCATCCAGCAACTTAATCTGGAGCCACTGGAAGTCTCACAATTAAATATAATGCAATCATGTAGATATGAAAATCAAGTATAATGCGATCAAGTATAAGACAATCAAGTGTAACACAATCAAGTATAAACAATCAAGTATAAATGTTTAAGAGTATTTGTACAAGTAAGCAAGTAGTTGAGCATGTATCCCCCCCAAGAGTTAAAACAAGTATGAAAAGAGTAGGGGCTATGACTCACCTTAAGCTTAAGTGATGTGAAATCAAAGTGGTAGTCGAATCGTGAAAGTCTCTAAGAGCATCCTATAATAGAACGTTGCGACTTAGGTTTGGAGTAACGTCTAAGAATACGAAGAATTGCCTATATATGTCTTGCATAATGTTCATGATGTAGTACTTAGTATATAGTGTAAGTCTTTGAATATAAATGGTTTATGGAACATGTATAGATTGTATATCTCTTACTACCGTTCGGGCCGACATAATTCAGAAGTCATAGAGTAAACGTTCGAGGAGCCAGGACACTTTAACTCGTAAATCCACAACTCATCTCGACGGCTTACTTAATGAACTCCTCACATGAGGCTCCCTACTATTGTAGTATTTGATAACAAATGTATAAGTTTTAATCCGAAAAGTTACATGTCCAATATTTGAATAAACTTAGGAAAGTTTATTAGCACATGAAGATTGTTATTAGGGGTAGTTTCATAAGTCTTATATGACCATTTTCTCTTTGTAATATCTCATGGTTCCTTTTGAAGTGAAGTAGATCCAAATTGTTTGTTCAAGTTATCGCCTAATTCCTTGTTTCATGTTTACGCCTAAGTAAGCTTATATGGTCATTTAGTCATGGCTTCGCCGTGACCTTGGTCATTTTTCCATGGTCTTGAGACTCAACCTTGGCTTTAGCCATGGTTGTGGTCTTGGCTTTAGGTCATTAGACCTCTTGGTCTTAGTAAATGATAACTATAATATAGTGACTTTGGTCTAAAATGGGCTGTTAAGATTTTGAAGAAATTTATCACTCGGAAAGCGTTTTCAGGGCTCGAGCTTCTTTATCCCTGAACGAAAACGTCGTTCCGGACAACTTTCGTGTTTTAACTTTTTAATGAATCGGACCAGAAGAGTGACTTTCAAAAGCAAAATTTGATCAGAATGCTATTTAGGCAGTTTTGCCGTTTTGGTTTCGCTAGCTTCAAATGGTCATAACTTTTGACTCGGGTACTCGTTTTGGGTGATTCAAATTGCTATGTTTTCCTTGTTAAGTCCTATTTAACAGTAAGTAAGTGTCAAATATCAAAGTTATACTATTTTGGTCGTGGTTCTCCATAAAAATCACAAGGTTGCTTGTTTACTTGTCATAAGTTAACATATGTATACCAATACTTGTTTTATCCATTTTTAAACATCATGAACACAATAACAAGAACATATATAGCATGAAAGGAAACACAAAGAGCATGAAAATGATAATTAAGCAAGAAAGTATGTTAGGGTTTGCTTACAACTTTTGGCCTTAATGAAAAAGGGAAACTAGGACAAGAACTAGGACTTTGTTTGAACAAGCTTTCCTCCTTTGCAACCTATGATAAACCGAGGTTATTTGAAGATTATAACGACGCCTTCTTGAAGTCCAAAGCTATTTGAAGATTATAACGACGTCTTTTTGGAGACTTTAAAGTTATAACAACTTTTCTTAGAAAATTTCCAAGATTGAAGATCAAACACTAGTTTTCTTTCAAAAACTAGTTAACTTTCTTACAAAATATAAGAAAAGTGCCTTAGGTTTTAGGACTTGAAGGTTATAAGAAGGTGTGGTGCAAGTTTTATATGTGTTATTAGTTGGCTATTTATAGGATGAGAAAAATAGTTAACTATATATTGGGTTAGAATGTAACCATGGTTAATTTAGACACTTGTAAACATCCTAGAGATCAATGGTCAAGATCAAGCCACAAAATGGTGACTCCCCCCCCTAAATGGCGGTTCAAGGAGGATAAGATGACTAGATGATGAGTCTTGGTGTTATCTTGCTTAGTTTGTGCATTTTGACTCCGTAAAAAGCTAACCGTAAATGATTAAGCCTCAAAACGTAAAACCGGGTATCGTAAAAATATGAAACTTGAAAGTATTGTTAAATATGTCAATATAGTCCATAATAAAATATAAAATGAGTGGTAGGATCTATCGGGTGCTAAAACCCTGCTAAAAACTGGAAACACGGGTCTAAAACGCGCAATTCGCGTAAAACGCTGAACTGAAAAACGTAAAATTCCAAAACTTTTGGAATTGTCATAAAATGATAGAAAATCATATTTCTATTGTTTATAATGTTTTATGGATATATCGGGATGCTGGAAGGACGTTTAAACCTAAAAGTAAATCTCGGACACGGCTTTGTGATTTTTGCAGAAATGATCCGACGAGCGTCAAACTCTCGGATTATCGTTAAAATAGTTTAACTTACGAGAATATGAAATAAAAATTTCTGAGATGAATAGTGAAAAGTGAATAGTAAAAAGTGAATAGTGAAATTTTCGGGAATAAAAGTTAACCTGAAATTGCGAATTGTTACATAGGTGATCAGGCTATGTATAGTTGAGGACTAATGATGCGATGCTTGATTTAGTCAAAATAGTATTACTTTTTTTTTTTTTTTTTTTTCAAAAGTTTTAGATGGTGTTCAACGCATTGTTATGAAAAATGGAATCCTGATATTTCCTTTCAAGTAACATGAAAATTGTTTCGAATAATAATATTAAATACTTGGTGGAGTGACAGAAAATCAGTTTATAGGATGGTAACAAAATGGCTTATTTTAGAAATTCTGTAAAACAATTTCCCCATAGGGTAGTAAAATAGCTTGAAACAAAATTCGTTGAATGGTGTATTGGATACATGGGTAAATCCTATGGAATGGTAATAATCTACTAATCCGTCAAATACGAAATCGGCTTAATCTCTAATAAGGCAATGACATAATGTTACGAAACGATTGAAAATTGCACAATTGCAATAGAAAATGGAATAAACGAAGGTTACGATTATCACAGAGATAACAAAAGATAGTCATTGCATTAGATAGGAAAGTGCTTAATATAACTAGGTTACACCGACGTACTTATGGAAAGTACCAAAAGAAAAGTACAACCCTAGATGGCTCAGACTATGGTTTATATAATTAAAACGTAAACTTCTTCTTCCAATTCTGGTTTCCCAACTCCGGGCATTCACTCCTGAAGTGTCCCACTACTCCACACCCGCGGCAGATTACCTTGAGTTTCTAATGCTTTGCGAGGGTGGGAGCCTTGCAGTCCTTGGCTTCATGTCCGACCTTTTGGCAGTTCTTACATTGAGAGGGGCAAGATCCTTTGTGATGAAACTGACACTTGTTGCACTCGGGTAATTTACCAATATACCTTTTCTTTTGGCTTGACCCAGCAGCACGGGTCTCCACCACTTGTTGTATCTTAAATGGTTGTTGAGAAGCATTAGCATCCAGATTACCGACCCATTTTCTCTTGTTGTTACTATTGTTTCCTGATGTCTTGTCGCGAATTATGCGTTCCTTTGCTTCGATTGCCATCTGGATAGCTTCAGACATGGCATTGGGTTCCCATGCGATGACCAGCATACGAATTTCAGGAGAAAGTCCTCCGACATACCTTTCAAGTCTCTTAATTTCTGGTTCACCAATTGCAGGGTCTAGTCAAGCTAATTCATAAAAATGAGCAGTATACTTGACAACATCATCTCCTACCATGGTAAGGTTTAGTGCTTCCAGTTCTATTGCTCGTAATTCACTTCTTACACAAAAGGCTATACCCATCATCCTTCTTAGTTCCTCCCAAGAGCATGAGTAAGCATCATCAACTCCTACTATCTTAACATGTGTGGTCCACCATTCCTGGGCAAGATCCTGAAAAGTGCATGTGGCGAACTTAACCTTGTCTTCCTTACGACAGTCGCCACATCGAAATATCGTTTCTATTTCTTCGAACCATTTGAGGAATTCCTTTGTGTCTCCAATTCCGCTAAAGGAGGGAGGATTACAACCCATAAATTCCACGTGAGTAAGTTCCTTGGTGAGGGCGGTAGTTACGTTCCTGGCGATGAATTGTCCAACAGCGGCTTGCGTCATGCTTGGAGTGGTTTGCTTAAATCTATTTCCATCAAATCATAAGAGTCCATAAGAATCTATAGGTAATAAAAATCATCACAGATAGCACAACCATTCCCTTATAGTAGAGTCAATACTTGATGATTCCGTTTGTACAACAATCAAAATACTACAAGTTTCTTTAACTATGTCACACTTCTCGTGGTTAGGATAATAGTAAAAGCTAGTAAGGATATAAGTCTAGTCTAAATATTTCCTGTAGTCCCTCTAAGTGAAATCAGGTTTTACGGCATCATAAGGTCGAGATAGTCCTGAAGCAGTGTCTGATGTTGTGCATCGACCATATTCTAAATAGTGTAGGTTCCAAACTAATCCTGAGGAATCTGCGGATGTTCCTGTTGAGTCCGTAATCTTGGTATTATCCACAATGCGTTATCTAATTCATGGCAAGTGAAAATGGAAAAGGGAAATGACAATGGTGGTATTCTAAAGGATGAGAATAACATTGATGACAATGAGATCCTAGTGATGAGTTAGGAGATAATGGTGATAATAGTGAATGGGATACTACCCTCTTTCGCGCTATCTCGCGACATCTAAGAGGTAAAGTTAAAGTAGGCACTATGGGGCGACCAATAGTGAAATAAGTAACCAACGGTGGTGGTAGTACCTAAGTAGTAAGCGTCCTACTAGTGAAGGAAAGAAACATGCTATCTCCCTTGTAATAAGCATCCTAATAAGTCCATTAAAATTAAGTCTGAATACTCTACCAAATGGCATTCTATGTATAGGTTGAATGATAGGAAAACCTTATTCCTATAACAAATCAATAGTGCTAACGGTGGTATACGTGCAACTGGTGGTATAATGGTAGTGGAAGATGACAAGGCATCTTCAATGTCGGAATCCGATAAAAGGATAATAGGGTGAGTATCTGAAGACATGTCACTTGTGAACCAGGTCAACATAATCATATATATATTTGAGTATGGGTATAAATAACTCGCACAATATGTGCATGAAGCAACATGTATAATGAATATGCACCTATGATGAAATGATGAGATGCTATGATGATGTGGTTATAGTCTAGGGTCCATGATACATCCTAGTTCGCTATAACCTTAGCTCTGATGCCAATCTGTCACACCCCCAATTTACCTGACTTGCAGTGGAATGGAATACCTGGGGGTGACTGTCATAGCATCACAGTTACAGTTATATTGAACGACCTAAAGTGTCGTTTGGAATATACGTCGTTTGATCATTAAAAACATTCAGAGTTTTACAAAAATATAGGTCCCAAAAGGTATTGCCAATTTAGGTAAAATAAGTTCAACAAGATCAAACGTTCATAGGTGTAGAAAAATATAGTCAAACGCGTCGTCTCCGCGACTCCATGAAGGTCCAAATGCATGCAACATGAGCTACCTTAATAACCTGAAAATACATGCTAAAGTGTCAACACGAGGTTGGTGAGTTCATAGATTTTAGAGAACAAGTAGGTATGGTAAAACATTTGGAGAGAAGAATTTCCCAGTAAAAGCATCGTAAACCCGTAATAAGGTTGATGCAAAGGCATCGTAAATCAGTAATAAGATTGATGCAAAGGCATCGTAATTCAGTAACAAGATTGATGCAAAGGCATCGTAATTCAGTAATAAGATTGATGCAAAGGCATCGTAATTCAGTAATAAGATTGATGCAAAGGCATCGTAAATCAGTAATATAAATCAGTAACCAAGTTTATAAAAACCATCAGTATATAACTTTAATCGTATGTACAATAGCCCAAGTATAAGTAAAGTAATAAGTTTTTCAGTCGTAAAACTACATTGTCTCTTAAGCTCATGACACCGAAGCTAGACGTTACTTGGCCCCAAATGAGTGTTTACCAGACACTCGTAATATATTAGAAATGAAATGCATTCGTTTTCCTTATGGAGCAACCCAAACACGAATGGAGGAGTCACCCTCGATAGATCTATCCACTCACTCTCGCTTGCATCTTAATTAACGGTCCATGATATTAAAGGGGACTTATGTCGTGGTAATAAGGCAACTTAAGCAATGTGTGGAATTTAATACTTTGGCATTGTACAAAAATAATTAAAGCAGCGTATTCTCCTCCAAAAAGTAATTCAAATCGTGTAAAAGTTTAAAACAAGTATTTAAGCATGTATCTCCCCCAAAGAGTTTATAAAGTAATTAAACAAGTAAAAGTGGGGCTATGACTCACCTCGAAATGATAGTACAAAGTGATGGAATGTTCGGGACAACAAGGCGCGAACACTAGCCGCAACCTAAATGAATGAATGTGATCTAATTTAGATCATGCCGTGATGTAATGAATGCACATGCACATGATACCTATACCACTCGTAACTTGGAAATACTAGTTATTGTCAAAGTAAAATAGTTTCCGTACTTAGAAAAAATAAGTCCAATTAGGATTATAAAAACTTATCGTAATATATCGTGTAAAAACGTTAGTGTTATATTCCTTGTCTTGGAAACTTTAAAATAATGTCTAGTAGTCGCGTAATAAACCTCGAGTCGTACGTACTTCGTTAGTTACAAATAAACTCCTTGAATAAGAAATCTAGAAAATATATTATTTAGTACGTAGTTATATTATTTTCTAGTAGTGACTATATAGATATATAGTTTTGACGATTTTAAAACACGTATAACTTGGTCGTTTTAAGTTCATTTTCCTCGTTCTTTATGTCCACGGATTCGTTTTAGTAAGTACTAATATATTTTTGATAACTCGGCACCTCTAGGTTACGTTTAATGCTTCTATTTGTCCGTTGAAAATTTCCAAACAGCATGCAGTTTTTCAGGAAATAGTTTTCGTCAATTAATTTGCAAAAATCATAACTTCTTCGTTATAAGCTCGTTTTAATCCGTTCTTTCGCCTAAAGTTTCGTTTTTGAAAGTATTTTCTAAATCTTTGGTCAAAAATTACCCCTGAGTTCCTGAGTTTCTCACGTTTCCAAAATAGGGACAGTAGGTATATATATATTTTCCAAAATCATTTTCCTAGTTTCAAACTTGTTCCAACTTCAACCAAACCACTTTCAATCACCACAAAACTAGTCTAATCCTACCATACACCTTCTTAGGGTGTCATGGGTTCCTAGACTTCATAAACAAAGTAGATCTAACAAAGATCTAACAATAATCACTTTCTAAGGTTCAAAAGTTAAAAGTTTAAAAAAATAAAGTGGTATAAATAACATATGCATGTAGATCTAGTATAAAAACCATATGGATCTTGTATAAACTTGGAAAAATTATAAAAATGAGTTTGATATACTTACTTCAAAGATTGGAGAGTTTTGGAGGTGAAAACCTAAGTAAACCTTGAGTTTATCTTTCAAAACCCAAAAAGGAATACAAACTATACTTAAATGTTACTAGATCTTGAAAAAAATGAGGTGTCTTGCTTCTTGTGTTGTTGTTGCCGTGAACCAAAAGAGAAGAGAAAAGAAAGATGAGTTTCTTGTAGTTGTGGTGAAAATGAGAAGAGTTTAGTGAATTATTGTTGTGATATGTATATATATATATATATATATATATATATATATATATATATATATTTCATGTAAAAATATCTATGACACATATAGGAGTTAGTAGAAGGTTTTTTTTGGGTAAAGGGGAATAATCCATTACCCCGGTAAAATGCATTAACCAAAAAACAATTAAGTACAATGGATATGGGTGAAGTCCCATATCTTAGCCCGTTACATAGGCATTAACATTTCTTTGTAACAAGAAAAAGACCACTACCACATAAATAAAACAAGACTACAATGAAACCAACTACTTCCAAGTCCGACCTTGGAGCTTGAAATCTTCATAAAAGGCAGCCAAGTGTCTTGGGATATCATGTAGCTGATCAATAAAGTCATCATAATCATAGTAATCTTCCTGGTCCTGTCCACCACCCGTAGATGAAAATGTACCCATAGGCATATCAAATAAATTCGCAGACTCATCATACAGATTAAGAACCTCATCCACCTCACTATCAGAATCAATTACATCGCCAACCTTAGAGAAAGGGTTACTTCTTTTGGTAGCAGAATTAACATGGGGTAAGGAGGAACTAGACGGACCAGCCTCTTTACCCTTATCCATAAGTACACTTCCAGGCGGCTCATGTAACGAAATATCATTAATGGAAGGCACATGAATAGTATCCTCCATTGCACTTCCATCATCAACATCCTTCGGGACATCCTCCTTAGGAATATCAATCACTTTCTCATCCTCCATGCGTTTATCAATAAAACTCCTCAATTCAGCCAAGTTAATATCATCGTTGTAGTACTTTCCATCAGTATTAGAACTGTTGGACACTTCATTAGGCTGTCCAGAATCGTTTGGCTTATTACACGCCAAATTCACCACATCCTTAGTAATAGGAGTAAAATTATCCTTCGGTATGGACGTAGTGGCCTGGTTGTTATTACTAGGTTTAGAAACAGGTCTATAAATAAATTTAGGCTTACCCGAGACTTTTACCTTGTTACCAACCTTTGTATTACGCATATTAGGTCCTCGACCAGCATCCACACTCTTACTCATGTTAACCTTCTTCATCTTCTTATGGCATTCCTTATCCACATGATCAAATAGTTTGCACACAGAACAACGGGGAGGTTTATACTCAAATTCAATATCAATAGTAACCATTCGATGCTCCTTTGTCTTTGGAATAGGGACTGCCACTACAAGTGATTCCACAAAATCAATATCCGCTGAAATTTCAACTAAAGCTCTTGCATAAGAATTCATGCCCCACGACTTAAGACACATATTACTCGTGTGTTCATCAAACATAATAACACGTCCCAACTTAGCCGTGATCATTTTTAGCCCAATCAGCGAATATGCCACCACCGGCACGTTATACAACTTAACCCACACAGGAACCTTCTTTATGTCGTCTTTAATCAATTCCGAATTAGGGTTCCAAATATGAAGCATTAAAGGGACTGACCTAACTCACCAAGGACCTTGATTAAGAACATGTTCCATACCCTCCCTACTAGAAAACTTGAACATAAAGAATCCTTGATGTATCATGACATGCATCAACCCGTATTGTTTCCAAACATTACGAACAAAATGTTGCACTACCGGAAACGCAGGTCGTTGTCCAACAAAATAGCCATATAGTGAATTATCAAATCGTGAACTAATTATTTCCACTTCTTCCACCGGTAATACCACATCAGCCAAGGATAAGTCGACACCAACATCATGTGTAACAACATCAGCCGGAGTGCTTTCACCTACGACTTTTGTACCCACATCAGCCCCATGGGTATTGCATTCTTCATACGTGGTATTAGCAGTACCATGGTTATTTTCAGTAACATCTGAGGCGTTATGCGAAGACCCCACCTCAGAATTGACCTTCTTATTCTCCTTAACAACAACACCATCATCAGCAAGCACATTGGATGGCATCTTGTCCTTTACACAACGGTATGTCATCAATGGTTTTCCATCTTTTCCCAATCTTTTACCATCGGTGCTTTTAACCTTCCTAGCCATTCCACTCAACACCGAACCAATAATACCATCATTCATCGATGAAACCCTGCTCGCTTTGTTGAGAAAACCTTGCTCCATCTTTCTCGTAAACCCACTTCCAATAAAATTCCAAAATCAGTACCTTGTAATACCAGCCCTAAAAAGGATTTCTTCCAAACGGACACAACAATACACTTGCAAACGCTGAACCCTTGAAAAAGAGTTTAAATAAGAATGGAGTCACAATCAGTAGCAAGCCCAAAACAAAGGTTTTCAAACATGTAAGAGGATTTGTATGGAGGGGGGGGGGGGGGGCGGCATTAATGAAGGAAGGATGAAAACTTGGACAAATAATTGAGTTAGTGGTATAAGGTGTAAGTTTATGTATTCATTTGAAATTTTAAGGTGTACCGGGTACCGGGTTAACTAAAAATAAATTTTAACGGAGTTAACCGGGATAAAATAAAGTTGTAAAATTTTATAAAAATAGGTTGGATATAAATATTGAGTGTTTGGTTAATCGTCGTTTAATTTCTATGAAAATCGTCGTAATTAAATTAGGCGTATGATACGAAATAAATAAATTTCCAAAATACCGGGTAAATTAATATTATAATTTTTATATTATTAAATGAATATAAAAATATATTGGGATCATAGTCGGGAGTGTCGGACGTGTTAGTCACATTATTGATCGTTTGTTAACGTTTATATAGAAATAATTATACGTAAAAAGTCAATTATACAAAAAGTATTAATATCGTACGAGTGTAATAGTATGCAAGTGCCATAATGATGATATGCAGACTATTTCTAGTCTATATGAAGTGTCCCAATGATAATGCATGAATTCACTCCTGAACCAATACGGTTACGCGAATTTAAATACTCGTAAACTAAATTTACGATGAAAATGAGTAATGTACGTGAATAGTGTTTTCTTCCGGAAATGAATAGTGTCAAGTGAATAGTAAAAATTTCTGAACGCTTCTCAGAATATCAAATTGACCTCGAAAACGATGAATAGTGTTCGATGAATAGTAAATGATGAATAGTAACTTGTGAATAGTAAATTGTCGAGGTTTGGAAAATGACCAGAAATTACGAGTTGTGACAAACCATATGGAGCATCATGAAGATTTTTGGTTTGACGTACAAATGTCACATATTTATGCCAATCCGGGCCAAGACTACCAACGAATTTGGAGTTTACTGCGATCCTTGGTACTGTGATTTTGTGACATTCCAGATCATTGACCACATTTGTGAAACGATGATAGTAGGATTCAAGTGACTCTCCGGGTTCAATTGTAATGTCAGTGTATTCCATGTAGAGTTTGGATTCCATATCATCTTTGTTCAATTGAGTGCCTTCCATAAGGAGATGAACATGTTCCCACATAGCTTTGGTTGTTTTCTGAGCATCGACACTTCGATAAATTGGATTGGGTATACCTTGAAGTATATAAGCCATTGCATAAGGTTAAACAACCAAACAAATCTTCCAAACGTATCCAAGCTTGAAAGATATCCGAAGTCGAAGTATTCCACTAACTTATCCTAGGGAAGTACTGAGTCACCGTAACACAAGGAGAAGACCTTTGATGAAACTTAAGCGTAGATTCTGGCAACTTACGCGTAAGATTAACTCTTATGCGTAAGACTGAACTTCTGCGTAGAAAAGGCAACTTCTGTGTAGGATTTAACTTCAGCGTAGGAACTTTGGCGTAAGAAATAGACTTACGCGTAGGATTAAGGCGTAGAAGGCAAAGTTATGCGTAGGAACAGGGTTTTGACCAATGTTACGCGTAAGAAAAGGGTTTAGACCTTAGTTTTATGCGTAAAGCGACCAAAAAGTACTGTAGACAGCTGGAGATTGTACTATTCCTGACCAACTTACGCGTAAGATGTACTGTTCATCAAAAATATCAAAAATTTTGAAGAAAAAAGGCCTAGTTTTAAGGTTCTAATGATCAAGTAACTTCACCAATACTTAGAAAACACTTAAAATGAAAGATTTTGCTACCAAAAACTAGTTTTCCAATATCAAAGAAGCTATAAAACCTTAAGAAACTATAAGAACATGAGATAAAAGCCTTAAAAATCAAAACTTTATGCAAAAACTAAGCTTCAAATCACTATATCAACCTTGAAACTTGTCCAAGCTTCAAGATTTAAGTGAAAGAAACAAAGAAAAATGCAAAAAATAGATGAATTACACCCTAAACCCCACGTAAATTCCAAGAAACACACTTCAATCTCTATTAGGCGAATGATACCACTTGTTAGGTCACCATTTTGTAAACACAAGTATGAGAAAATAGATGAGAATGAGAGATGGTTGATTATAAGAAATGAGAGAAGATAATTTGCAAGAGTTTCCTTAATGTATTCAAATAACCAACAAATAAAATGTTTACATAAGCTTGGTATTTATAAGGGAGGAGTAGGGCAACATTCCCTTCCTCCCTCATCTTACTTAAACGTGGGCTTTCAAGCCCATTGGACTTTAATACTTAAGCTTTGTAACATAAAACATAATGAAATAAATAACTAAGCAACCTATTACAAAAGGTAATGACCGAGACTTGACTGAATACAAAAGTATGATCCCAACATGATTCTCGTTTCACGTCTAGATTCTGGCAATCTATGCAAAGTGCCCTAGGTACTTAGATAGACATGAGTACGGCATATCATCCTCAGACCGACAGTCAAAGTAAAAGAACTATCCAAACACTCGAGGATATGCTTCGAGCATGTGTGATAGACTTTGGAAAAGGATGGGAGAGACACTTACCGTTGATTGAATTCTCGTATAATAATAGTTATCATGCTAGCATTAAGGCAGCACCGTTTGAAGCACTTTATGGACGTAAGTGCAGATCCCCTGTCTGCTGGGCCGAAGTTGGAGAAGTTCAACTTACGGGACCAGAGATAATCCATGAGACTAATGAGAAAATAGTTCAAATCCGACAACGCTTACAAGCAGTAAGAGATAGGCAAAAGAGTTATGCTGATATAAGATGTAAGCCTTTAGAATTTCAAGTCGGAGATAGGGTTATGTTGAAAGTTTCACCTAGGAAAGGTGTATTTCATTTCGGAAAGCTAGGAAAGCTAAATCCGAGATACATTGGGCCATTTAAGGTTATAGAACAAATTGGTCCAGTGGCATACCGACTTGAATTACTGGAAGAACTAAGTAACATACACGACATGTTTCACATCTCCAATCTTAAGAAGTGTTTGTCTGGCGAATCAAATCATCATTCATATGGAAGAGCTTCAGTTAAACGATAAGCTCAATTTTTTTTTTTTGGGTAAAAGGTCAACGACCCGGTAAATATATTATCCAAAAAACGTTTAAGTACAAATAGAATGTGGCTGAACTACCACATTAACCTCAAGCACAGGCGCTTGATAAACAAGTGTTTATGACAGGCCATAAACACGAACCAAACCTAGCTAATAACAAAGTATCAAACTAGGTATAATAACAAGACAAACATGAGATGCGAGCATCCCACATCCACCCAGCAGCACA
Source organism: Artemisia argyi (assembly GCA_030686995.1). NCBI lineage: Eukaryota > Viridiplantae > Streptophyta > Magnoliopsida > Asterales > Asteraceae > Artemisia > Artemisia argyi. The sequence goes on from JARVZY010001656.1 coordinate 56,736, forward strand.
AAACGTTGAAGTACATAGGATGAGGGTGAAATCCCTCACCTCAGTAGACATCCAATAAGAATCAGTTCACAAATTCCACACATCGGTTGGTGGGGGGACTCTAAAACCACGGATAGAGCAGCAAGCATGCTCCAAAGGTGTGTGTTTAGATGCAGAACCGAATACCCATAAAGAACACAAAAAGAGTTTTTTGAATAAGAAACCTTGAAAACTTAACTTACAATACGATCTTCCATGTGAACAAATCCACATAGAGCGAACCAGTAACCATCATGCCATGATCCGAGAGAAACACACGAATCCAACAACCTCCACAATTACATCCCAAACTTCCAACACACCAATCATAATGGCATCCATAACATGAAGAACACCAAAAAATAGATTGGTCCAACGTACATACACAACCGTAGCTCACAAGAACATAAGGAACGGTCCATGTATGCCACACTTGAAACTATAGTACGAGTCATAACCACATCAGCCATCACATACAATGAACAGATGACCTCACCACGCTGATGTACAATGATACACGTAAATATCATGTCGTAACCAGGGTTCAACAACCCTTCAAACAATAAAACAGCAACGCAACATCAACCAACATACAATCCAAATACAGTAGAAATCAGTAGAAATCATGGACCGAGAGGTCAAAAATCTAAAACACCATCGGATCCCTATCGTCAAGGTACGCTGGAACTCTAAAATAGGGATAGAGTATACTTGGCAATGAGAGGATCAAATCCGTACTAAACATCCCCACCTATTCTCACCCTCGCCTTCTAACCCAAGTTAAACTCGGGACGTGATTTTCTTTTAGAATAGGAGACTTTAGTAACCCACTAAGCCTCCCCTGGTTAGCTAAGCCCTACTAACTTAATTTAGGCCTTCAATAAGCATCATCTAGGATTAGCTATGCCTATATCATTTTCACGAGTAAAATTTTTGCTTTATTATATCTTTATCATCTATATGACTCTTAGACATGCTCACGTATCCACCTATGCCCAACCCCACTATGTTTACATCATGTAAACATCCCAGTATGTCAAGTCTAGGTTCTAAACATCATTTCACTAACTAATCTATCACTCTAGTATACTATATCTATCAGAAACACTAATTGAACCCTATATAATTGCTTATCTAAACTAGTTTGAAAGTATTCAAGGCTTAGGTATGAGTTACATTAGCAACTTTAGGATATCTTAGACTTCCTAGGCCATAGTACAACTCCCTAGAACTTAGATACAAGTCTCTTAAGTACAAAACCTGAAATAGGTCACTAAAGTCCCGGAACTAGGTCTAAACTATCCTAAATCCTTAGTATAAGTTACCACCACTTAGTATAAGCTTCCTAAGACTTAATCTTAGTCACTAAACACTCATATGACCCTAATCTAGACACTAAACCCTAAACTAGTCTTAATCCTAAAACAAAGTACCCTAAGCTCCTCAAGCACCTAGCCTAGCACCTTTCCCATCCTTGTCATCACCAAGCAACCTAGCACCCACCACACAAGTAGGTGCGTCACCTACTTGTCACCACCCCTAGACCGCGACCAAATAACTACCACACACCACCATAGCTTTTCTTAGTCACCTCCTAGCTCACCATAGTCACCATGTAGCTGTAGTTAGTCACCTCTCCCCCCTCTCGCCACCTAGCACACCCTTTCTTGCTCTCCACTCAAATTGTGCCCTATAAATAGCTCGACCCCCATTCCATTTCAAAAGCACATCTCCTCTCTTCTTTACCTCAAACTTTCTATAATTAGTTGTAGTGATTGAGCTATAATAGGCCTAGGAGTCGAGCAAAGCAAGCCTTTTTTTAGGTAAAAGGGATGTTTCACCCTGGTAAAATATATTACACCAAAAACATTGAAGTACAAAGGATGAGGGTGACTCCCTCATCTCAGTCCCTTAGGACACTTACAGACTCTCCTATAGGAATGAAACATCATTCCTATAACTTACAATATAAGGGTGACAAGCCACACTTATAACTAATAATTGAACATTAAACTACAATGACTATAAGAGAAAAAAGAATTGCAAACAAGTAGAATCTTGAATCTTCAAACCGTCATAGTAGTCCAAACTTCCATAATCATCTTCATAGTCCCACAAACCATGCTACAAAAGAATCTGAATTAGAGCACATGTGTGATAACCAGGAGATGAACATACACAAAGAGGCCAAGAGGTAACACCACACCCAACAACTCAAAGACACTTGACACTTCACCACTTCAAAATGTTAAAACAATCCAAATAGCAATAAGCATCAAAATCAATAAACCCATCTGCTGGAACATGTAGCAACAATCATAGGGCTTGATTTTAATATTGCTCTTATGACTACGCATATTTGGAGTATTTTAACTCATAAAGAGTCTTTATGGGTTCAATGGATTCATTCTTACAAACTTCGTGGTAGGAGTTTTTGGGATGTTCCTTGCTTGGGGGATGTTAGTTGGGGTTGGCGTAAGCTGCTTGCTATTAGACCGAAGGTACGTCCGTTTATTTGGCATATGATCAACAATGGTAGGTCTACTTCTGTTTGGTTTGACATGTGGTGTGAGATTAGCCCTATTCGCAATATTCTCACTCCTAGAGACATTAGTCGGGCTGGTCTAACATTATCGGACTCTGTTTATGATGTTATTGTTAATGGATCTTGGAGATGGCCTGCTGATTGGTATTCTAGATTTCCGAATTTAGTTAATCTCTCGGTTCCTAATCTAGTGGATGATGCTGATGATGGTTTATTATGGAGGGATTTGGATGGCAATGTTAGGCCTTTTTCGGTTGCTTTAGCTTGGGAATCCCTTCGTGCTAGAGCTGATCAAGTCGCTTGGGTTCAAATTCCGTGGTTTCCTCATTGTATTCCTAGGAATGCGGTACATTTATGGCTTGTTATTAGGCAGAAGTTGAAAACTCAAGATACACTGCGGGAATCGGATGTTGGGCCTAATGTTGATTTAAGTCTCCTTAGGTGCCCGCTTTGTGAAACTGTTCCGGATTCTCACACTCACTTGTTTTTTGAGTGTCCATTTTCTTTGCAGGTTTGGTTAAAGGTTCGGTCTTTAGCTGGCATGTATGGTATCTCGCCTTTGCTGGTTGATGTTATTGCGTTTATTATTCCTATTGCGAAAGGGCGTTCTGTTGTTAGCATTCTTTCTCGGTTATTGCTTGCGGCTGCTACATACTTCATTTGGATGGAACGTAATTCTAGGCTTTTTAATAAAAAGAAGTCTAATGTTGATGAGGTGGTCCAAGTTATTGTCTCTACCCTTCGGTTGAAGCTGGTTACCTTCAAGTTCAAGAAGTTAACCACTCGGTCTCGTCTACTGCTGGATAAATGGAAGATTCCAAGTGCTTGTTATTTTCACGAAGGGAGTTCCAGGTAAGGGTTGTACTCTTTTTCCCTACTCCAAGGTTTTTCCCTATGGGTTTTTCTTGGAAAGGGTTTTTAAGGAGGCAAACTTCCTGGGTCGCCTTGCTCCCTTCGTGCTTATGGATGGATGCGGGACGTTCGCTTGATTCAAGATTTTTCTTGTTTTTATACCTAGTTAGGTGCTTTGTAATATAGCTAGGTTTGTGATGTTTATGGCCTGTCATAAACTCTTGTTCATCAAGCTTTTGTGTCACAACTCACCATTTCACGTCATTTACCATTTCAGGTCATTTTCCAAAACTTCGACTTTTTACTATTCATAAATCACTATTCATCAAAACACTATTCATCATTTTACTATTCATCGTTTTCGAGGTCAGTTTGATGTTCTGAGAAACTTTTTGGAAATTTACTATTCACCGAACACTATTCATTTCCGGAAAAGTTTTCATCATTCACTTGCATTACTCATTTCATCGTAAATTTAGTTTACGGGTATTCAAATTCGCGTAACCGGATTGGTTTAGGTGCGAATTCATTTCATTAGTGTTAAGTACACTGCATATGGACTGGGGATAGTCTGCATATCATCATAACAGCATTTTCATGTTATACCACTCTCAGGATTTTCAAATTTCTATATTCAGTACATTTAACGTTTTTACGTATACGTAATTATAATAAACGTTAACACCCGGTTTATACACGACGAATATATCTAAATATTCCCACAATGGTCCCGACATATTTTTATATCCATTTTAACATCATAAAAGTTATAACATTCAGTTACCCAGTATTTTGGAAATTTATTTTATTTATAACGTACGCGTATGAATATAACGACGGTTTTCGTTAAAACTAAACATTAATCACCCGATCACTCAGTAAATGTACCCAACATATTTTTAATATGTTTTTAACATTATTATAACTTTATTTCATCCCGGTAAACTTCGTGAACATTTATTTCTAATAAAACCGGTACCCGATCGTAACTAAAAACGCAAACTAGTGCAATTTCATACAAGTATTTCTAATTAAATCCCAAGTACCCTAACCCCCCCCCCCCCTCCTACCCTTTGAAAACCAGCCCCAAGACACACCCTTTTAACCCTTAGCATTAACTTAACCATTTTATACTAATAAACCACTTAAAACATAACTTTACCAATTTTTACAAATCATAATCCAACTTTTGAGCTAAGAACACTTTTCATCTCATCTTCTTCCATTTCCTCTCCAAACCCACGACTTATTATTGATCTCCATGATCAAGTGATCATTTTCCATAAAGTAAAACACAAAACTTGTTCATTTTACATGCCTAATCAAGAATCAAGCAACAAAAACACAAGAACATCAAGCATAATCATCCTATAATCATCTCATTTTATCAAGTAAGTTTTCATCTTTATTTTTTCATGGATCATCCTATTTTTACATGTATTACATAAGTATCATGCTAAAAACCATGTACAAGTAACTATACCACACTTTATTTTGGCTAAAAAGAAACATACAAACCCTAACTTTTTAGTTATGAATCCCCTTGCTCTAATAACTTGGTTAGGAGTCCATGGCACCCTAAGAAGGTGTATGGTAAGATTAGATTAGTCATGTGGTGATTACAAGAGGTTTGGTGATGGTAGAAATTAGTTTTTAACCTTGGAAACTTGATTTGGAACCTATTTTAGACATGCTGTCCCGTTTTGTAAAAATCTGGAAAATCAGTAAACACCAAGGAGACTTTGGCAAAATTTTTAGAAAATACTTTCAAAAACGAATCCGTAGGCGAAAGAACGGATTAAAAAGAGTTTATAACGAAGGAGTTATGATTTTTGCAAGATTGTAGACGAAAAGTATTTTTCTGAAAATGTTTGCTGTTGGACGTTTTTCATTGGACAAAAAGAGACTTTAGACGTAACCCGGAGGAGCCGAGCTTTCCAAAATATATTACTACATACTAAGACGTAACCGTGGATATAAAGAACAAGTAAAACGGACAAGTAACGACAAAGATATACTCGTTTGAATATCGGCTAAAACCATTTTATAATTGACAGCTTTTATTAAATTTGGCGCAAAAACTACGAAGTACATTTTTGAGCTAGAAGTAATATCAAGTACCGAACTTTATAACTAACGTAGTATTAGTTATTATGAGTATGTTTTCATCATTTCAAGGATTACAACCCGAGTATTTCAACACTAACATGGAAACTTACGTTATATATATATATATATATATATATATATATATATATATATATATATATATATATATATAAGTATATATATTATAACTAGCTATTTATATTTTCTAATAGCAATATTTTTCCAAATTCTTGGAATATATATTTTTGATAATACAAGTGTTTTTCCAAAGAGTAGAGTGGTATAGAAACATGAGCATGGACATTCATAACATCATTTCATGATCTAAAGTAGATCGTACATCATTCATTTTAGGTTGCGGCTAGTGTGCGCGCCTTGTTTTTCAGCTCATTACATGTTCATGGTACCATCATATCAGGTGAGTCATAGCCCCACTTTTACTGGTTTAATTACTTTACAAACTCTTTGGGGGAGATACATGCTTAAATACTCGTGTTATACTTTTATACGATTTCAAATCCCATGGGGGAGAATACATTGCAACAACTATTTTTTGTACATGCCCAAGTATTACAAATTCCATACATTGCTTAAGTTGCCTTACTACCATTTCATAACAAGTCCCCTTTTCAATATCATGGACCGTTAATTTCAAGTACTAAGCGAGAGTGAGTGAATAGATCTATTGAGGGTGACGCCTCCATTCGTGTTTGGGTTGCTCCAACGGGACGAATGCATTTCATGTCTTATCAAGTGAGTGCCTGGTAGACACTCTGTTGAGGCATTACAAAGTCTAGCTTCGGGGTCATGAGCTTAAGGGACAATGTAGCATTTTTGACATTTATGTCGGTTCACTTTATACTTGTGGCTATTGTACATACGAAAATTACTTATGGAATTACGATACTTTTCCACCACTATTACTATTGAATTACAATGCTTTTGTATCAAACATATTACATTTGGCAGTGGGTTGTAAACACACAGGTTACAAGTCTCTTATGGCGGGACTTGGAACTGAGTGGATTTACGATGCCTTTGCTGGGAAATCTTCATTTCAATGCATTACATTCTTTTTCACAAGACTCTATGAACTCACCAACCATTGTGTTGACACTTTAGCATGTATTTTCAGGTATTAACCAATGGCACACTACTGGAGGTTTTGGCAGGGCATGACATGGTCATAGAAGACTCTGATTTAATCATTTGGGGACCGTTTTAAACTACTTTAAGGGCCTACTTCCGCATTACTTTTAACGATGTAAATTCATACTTTTGGTTAAAAAATTTTATTTTAAATGATTCAAGTGCAAACCATTTTTGAACTAGTGTTGTGATATCAATTGAGTTACACCCCAGCTACATGTATGCTTCCGCTGGACCCGATCTTGGGGGTGTGACATTTTGCTTGAGGTTAATGTGGTACTTCAGCCACATTCCATTTGTACTTAACAATTTTTTGGTTATATATTTACCGGGGTTAACCCCTTTACCCAAAAAAAAAACAATCATAGGGCTTGAAGAACCCTAACATCCAATGTATCACCATGAACAGCAACAGTAGCATTTGATGCCACCATCAGTTGCCCACCATACACAACAAGCACTATGACACGATTTGAGTACCACTAAGTTGCCCAAAAGCAACAAATACAAGAATGCAAATCCGAAGGTATCAAAATCTGCCATAACTAAATCTTGAATTTGTAATCTTCCATTCACAGCTGCAAAACATCACACTTTGACATGCAATCCCATACCAGCTGAATAGAACAAATAATAATATGTCCCAAAGCAATAACCACCAGCCAACCTTCTTAGGATGAATCACGGGTCACAAATCCAAACTTCCATCATAACCACATCAACAACGATCCATTAAATAACCAGAGATAACCAATTAGTAGCAGCAGGATCATTTCAAACTAAACATAGAATCCTTAAAAAAGAACCCTAACTCCCACGAATCAAACCAAAAATAGGGTATAAACCCTAACATGCCAAAGAACAATCCACAACAAGATAAACAATCACAGCAAGATCGATGACAACTAGGTAGGATTTTTGAATAAGGTCCCAAACCTTAACTTCTATCTCTCTCTAAAACCCACGTTCATAACATAAACATCATGATAAAAACATACAAACCCATGGATAACTTCCAGCATATGCATCAATAAAACCCAAAAAAGGGTTTACATTCATTAAGAATCGTAAACAGAACCAAAAATTCTGTTATATCGTTAAGTATCAAATACATACCCCAACAATCCCTAAGTCGACTTAATGAGAAACCCAACAAGGTTTTATTTTTTGGTAAAAGGTCAACGACCCGGTAAATATATTATCCAAAAAAAACGTTTAAGTACAATGGAATGTGGCTGAAGTACCACATTAACCTCAAGCACAGGCGCTTGATAAACAAGTGTTTATGACAGGCCATAAACACAAACCAACCTAGCTAATTACAAAGTAACAAACTAGGTATAAAAACAAGACAAAGCATGAGATGCGAACATCCCACATCCACCCAGTAGCACGAACCGTTGAAGTACATAGGATGAGGGTGATATCCCTCACCTCAGTCCCAAAGGACACTTTCAGTACCACGATGCAACATCATTCCATAGTAGTCCAAACTTCCAGCGTCGTCCAAATATACAATATCATGGTCCTCAAATTGAAGTACAGTTCACAAGTTTCACACAACGGTTGGTGAGGGACTCTAAAACCACGGATAGAGCAGCAAGCTCAAAACTCGCTCCAAAGGTGTATGTTGAGATGCAAAACTGAACACCAATAAGAATAACCAACAAATACGTATAAAACCAACGCACATCCACAATAGCAGCTCCTAACCATAAGTGCCCACTAGTAGAAGTGGCTCAATATGAGTTCCAAGCTAGAATCTGCCAAAGAACATAGTAACCCAAAACTACAATCCAACAGCAAACCATGCTTAATTAGGACTAGTTTTAGGACGATAATAGGGTTTAACAAACCCCAACTTCCAGCATTATCAATCACAGACCAACCAAATTTAACATTCACAAACAGGTCATAGATCGAAACTAGCATCGATCAAACACCAGATAACCACGTACAATGTGTTGAACCCGCAATTGAGATCACACCAGCTACGAATCAATCACCAACAAAGAACAAAACGCAGCACCACCATGAAAACCCCTAAACCAAGAACGTTTAGGGGATCAACAAGGACGATTGACAACCCAAATCGAAGTGATTAAGCTGTTCAATACAAACGCATCATTGTACAGCCCAATGACGCACCCCATCAGAATGCAAGATCCAGAAAGAGTAGCGCATAGGGTTATCAAAACCCTAACATACAATTCGACAACCTCTCTCCCATAACCCACGTCCATAACACTTAACATCCATACGGAACATACCAGCACCCAAACCCTAAAGAGGGTTACTTGCAAATAGTAGATATCGAAACCCTAAAGGGTATCGAATATTCAATTCAGGATAACAAAAAGCCGACACCCTAAAAAACAATTACAAAATAACATATGAGGGTTTCAGCATCATGAGATCGACCCTTGTAATATGTATAGTCGATTAGAACCGACTTGTGTTAAAACAAAGAGGTACGATAAACCAATGAGCGAATTAAAACCCTAAAAACCGATTAGAGAATTTAGGGTTAAAAAACGCCATAATAGATGGAACGATTTAAACAGCACACCTATGCCCAGAAAATAATAATCATTACACCGATTGCATATCATTCAATAAAGAATGATAGAGAGGCGGATTATTGATTATTTTTGGCCGGAATATTAGGGGTGGAGGTGGCTGAAAATCGCCCATAGTGGGAGAGAATATTAGAGCCGGTTACTTTAGGGCTAACCCAACAAGGTTTTTTAAAGATGATAATAGCCGAAATAGAGAAAACCCACCAGATCGCACCTTGATACAAGATCGATTTAAAAACCGACCTAAACTTGCAAACTTGTTCGATCATAAAACCACACCCTTAATTGCACATTGAGGAACAAAACCCTAATTGGGTATCAAATAGAATGGGATAAACAAAGTGCAGCAATAAGGAGATCGACCTTAAATATGTATAATCGATTGGTAAACCGACTATATGAATTAAAGAGTGAAGGAACGATTAAGAATACTATGTGGCAATTTATTTTTTGGGTAAAGGGGAATAATCCTGTACCCCGGTAAAATTCATAAACCAAAAATCATTTAAGTACAATGGATATGGGTGAAGTCCCATATCAAAGCCCGTTACATAGGCATAAACATTTCTCGGTTACAAGAAAAAGACCACTACCACATAAATAAAACAAGACTACAATAAAACCAACTACTACCTAGTACGTCCTTGGAGCTTGAAATCTTCATAATATGCAGCCAAGTGTCTTGAAATCTTCATACTATGTGGCAATTTAAAACCCTAAAGAAAATGATTCACCAAATCAGTAATTATCCTAATGAAACAAGCAGCGATTTAATGAAACCAATGATAAACAAATGCTTAAACACTAGAATAATCAATTCAGTGCAAGAATCAATGGAATAATGGACGAATTTGGTGAAAACCGATGAAGGATAGTTAGGGTTTTGAAAATCGCCACCTAGAGAGAGAGAAAATTGTTTTTAGGGTTTTTTTTTTAAACTAAGGTACAATTGCTCACGAGCAAAGCAAGCCTAGAACCCTTGTCAAGTTGTTTTCCCACCGAGAAACCCTAGAACCATCGTTAACCCTCCCCTTGACCACGTACGCTTCTATACTTGTTCTAATAGCCTTAGTAATGACCTAGGATAGTTATGATATGCCTTAGAACCTAAGCTAGAGCCTTGATCATTTTCTTTCGATCCTTTTAATTTTGAAACCCTAATTCTAGTCGAATTCATGTTTATATGCTATAATGCCTTATCATGTGTTATAAGTTAGTTTAGGTAACTTAGTTAAGCATATATTAGTTAAACATAAGCTAGGAAACTCTTTTGTTTCTTAAAAATATGATTTGCATGGAAAAAGGACTAGTTTTGCAATTATTTTCATGCATAGGGGTATATATGGTAACTTTCTAAAAATATTAAGTCTAGGGACTATTTTTGACATTTCTTAAAAGTACTAAGTATAAGGTCCCTTTTTGCAAAGTTATAAAACCAAAAGATAAAAAGTAATATAGTTATAAACTTATAAGGACTAGTTTTGCAAATGTTATTAAGTTAAGGATATAAAAGGTAAATATTGAAAACTAATATAGTCTAAGGATCATTTTTGTCATTTCTTTAAAATATATAAGTATAGGGACTAAATATGTAAAATCTAGAAAGTTAAAGGTTTAATATATATATATATATATATATATATATATATATATATATATATATATATATATATATATATATATATATATATATATATATATATATATATATATTTGGGTAAAAGGGAGTAATCCTGCACCCTGGTAAAGTATATTTAAACCAAAACATTGAAGTACAATGGATGAGAGTGAGTCCCTCATCTAAGTCCCTAAGGACACTTACCTAACCACTATATAAGAATGACATGCCATTCTTATAACTTACAAATCCAAATACAACTAACAATGACTTAAAGTAAAAATACAATATAAACATAAAAGTCTTCTAAGTCATCATAGCGATCCAGATCTTGAACATGAAGAAACCCAACACCACGTTTCCCCGCCTTCCAAATACTTAATCCAACCAAATCCATTTGCATCTTCTATTAGTATTATGCAAGAATCATAATCTAATAACCTAATAAGAGTGACCTTCGTAGAAAATCGAACTTGAAGCATAAACATGGTCTAAGCGACCCAACCTTCCAGCATATCCGAACTTGAACCAATCTTCCAACAAATATGAGTGAAACACATGAAGACATACAATGATCAAGTCACAAATGCAACACACCTCCCATGTCATGACCATAGCAGAATAATCCCACGTATAAGCATATTAATAGCAAAAGGATCAATAATGGTATAATCATACCAAGAATCTGCCATGCATTCAACGAACCACAAAACTTCCAGCAATAGCGATCAATCAGCAGCAAAATATAAGGTTTCAAGACCCATTCCATGCAAACAGCAACCATAAATGATAACCACCTCAAATCAGTTCCAATACAAGCGTATAGAACTGATTAAAATAAAGAATAACCGATAAACTAGGGTTTCGTTCGTGGATTCAGCAGCAGTATCACGCATATGCATAACCATGTAAACAACAGTAGCAACCATGCATAACCATGTAGCAACCACAGTAGCATAACCATGTTCCATCTCTCTCGTAATCCCCACGACCAATAAAATACCAAATCAGAACCACACAACAGTACCAACCCTAAAAATTAGGGTTTCTTCCCAACCAAATCAACAATAGCATGCAAAACGCTGAACCCTTGCAGTAAGGTTTCAAATAAGACTGAAGTAGCAATCATCAGCAAGCCCAATACCAATCAAACAAAATACCAAACCCTAAATCGAGTTTGGATATGCATTAAGCACCAGAACATCAGATCTAATACGCATGTAAAAAACGAAACCCAAAATTGAGAATCGTATAGCATGAATCACTTAACCAAATAACTGATTAAATATGCGTAATATATATATATATATATATATATATATATATATATATACACATATATATATGTATATATATACATATATATATGTATATATATATATATATATATATATATGTATATATATATATATATATATATATATATATATATATATATATATATATATATATATATATATATATAGTGTTGTATTCTATACAGTACCAATCTTATATACAGTACTTTACAGTACCATCCTTGACCAATCAAAATTTAATAAATTAGTTTTTATTTTTTTTAATTCATGTTATTATCCAAGGGTATTGATGGTATTTACTAATTATATTTACAGAAATTCCTCCATGTTTTTGAGAAACTGATTTCACAATCAGTTGTCTCTTTCTCTCTCACATATTTATCTCTCCTTCAAACCCTAGCCTCCACCCACAACCTAACTCTAAAAACCACCAACACGATCGTTCTAAATAACTCCCATCACCATCGGTATTATAGCGGGCTGATCCGGTCTGTGGGTATATCTTATTTTGTATCTCGTGTTTAGTTTATGTTGATCGAAGAAACTAGATGCGTATCCAAGACAATATTTTTTAATATTTGCTATTGATCCATGGTTGTTCGTCATAATTTAAGGTTAGATTTTAATTTTTGTTTTTTTTTTCACTTTGCGATGATTATAAATCTTGTTTGAATGAAATAATTAAACAAAACGGAAATGAGGCAAAACTTACCGTAATGGTCTTGGATGTGTAAAACCTCTAAAGTAGTTTTTTTACTCATAAATTAGTTAACAATTGAAATAAAGTAATATTAATTTTATTTGAATAACTGTGTGTAAAGTTTCGGAAAGTGTGAGCAAATATAATACGTAAATGAATTAGTTGAGCCTTATTATATTAAGTTGCAAAAATTAAAAAATAGGTGTCACCTACAGTAATGTTTTGAGTAGTTAACTAACATGGCCATTTGGTGGCCTCTAGTATTTTAGTGGTTGGTCAATAGACCTGGGGGGTTTGATGTTTGACTCGAGTGCTTGTGTAATTTTCTAATTGTTCCAAACTTTTATAAGTTGAACAATCAAACGTTGTGCATGTATGTTATTGTAGTTGTTATGGTTTAAATTGCATTAGCAAAATACTAATATGATTAAGTATTTAATTTTTTCTTTTTATTTGGAAACAGGTATTGAGTTTTTGGATCGTTTTTTAAATACGCATTTGATTGAAGTTTATGTGGCCACCGGAAAACATACATATTTTTGGAAGGCGTACACCTATGTTCTAATGAATTTGATGAGAAAGCGCAGTGTGCACATATGTTCTTGGAAGACGTGCACACATGTTCAAGTAAATTGGACAACAAAGTGAAGAGTGTACACATGTTATATTTAACAAGATACTTGTATATGAATTGTATTTTATTTAATATCAAATTTTGTTATGCTCTTGGTTTGTTATAAAGTTTTAGAGGTTACATGTGTATGTTTATGTTTTTGGTCATAATTTCGAAATCAAAGAATGTACACTAGAAACATATATGCAGTTACCCTTCAATGTTTGAAAAAATTGTAAATTTTATACAATGAACACATATAAACTTACATTCTTAAAAAAAACACATATGCACATATGTTTTTTCTGAAAACTTGTTTGCTGGAAAAAAAAAGAAAACTACAAAAAAATCATTTTTTTTTAATTCAGAAAATTAATGGATTTAAAAAAAAACGTTTTTTTATTGAAAATATTAAATAAAAAGTAAAAATATGTTTTTTACTATTATGCCCTTTTAAATTAAATAAAATCTTTTAATATCAAAAAAATCTAACATAAATGCCATCATGTATTATTAACCATTGATCAAATGATCCAAGGGTCTAAACTGCTCTAAAGTGGTACTTTAAAGTACTGTATAGAACGCACCCCTATATATATATATATATATATATATATATATATATATATATATATATATATATATATATATATATATTATATATATATATACATATATATATATATATATATATATACGTATATATATATACGTATATATATATACGTATATATATATATATATACGTATATATATATATACGTATATATATATATATATATATATACGTATATACATATATATATGTATATACGTATATATATATGTATATACGTATATATATATATATATATACGTATATATATATATACGTATATATATATACGTATATATATATATATACATATATATATATATATATACGTATATATATATATATATATATATATATATACGTATATATATATATACGTATATATATATATATATACGTATATATATATATATATATACGTATATATATATATACGTATATATATATATATATATATATATATATATATATATATATATATATATATATATATATATATATATATATATATATATATATATATATATATATATACGTATATATATATATATATATATACATATATATACATGTATATATATATACATATATATATATATATATATATACATATATATATATATATTTATATATATATATATATGTATATATATGTATATATATATATATATATATGTATATATATATACATGTATATATATGTATATATATATATACATATATATACATATATTTATATATATATATATATATATATATATATATATATATATATATATATATATATATATATATATATAGTATATATATATATATATATTCAATCATTGGTTGGCATATTGTGCATGATAATGTTTTAATCGTTTTCCAGGATTCATCATTCAAGTCAGCTTAATTATCTTTATGATTTTTAGATTGATCTCTTACTCCTGGTACGATGTGATGGTTTGTAAACCCGTTCTAGGGTTTTCTGGTTTATGGGTAGTTCGCTGAAAGTTATCCCGTTTTTGGGATCGGTTTGTGATTGCAAATACTAAGCTGATGTTAGTGATTATGTTTGGGGTTATGAGAGAGATGTAAGTCAAGTTATGAGGGTTCCTTGTTCAAAAACCCTTGGTTTCATTCCAAGACCTGCTGCTCATTCAATTGGTGGGATCTGTTTTTTGGGTCTCTCGTTATTCTTTAGGGTCTCTGGTCCTTGATGCAGATCGCTCATAAGGGTCGATCTCAATTGCTTCTATACTAAACGATTACCATATTCCTATTTTTAGGGTTTGGTTATTTATTCGATAGCAAGTAAATCCTCTTTAGGTTTGTATTGGGGCTGTTGGTCGATTGCTTGTTCTACTCCAGATGTGAGTGTGATGTAAGTGGGTTTTAGAGAGTTTGTAAGTTAAGTTTGAAGGTACGCTTATTCAAAAACCTATCATAACGTTCACAGATCTGCTATTCAACTTTTATATTCCTTGGACTTGTGATCGTTATTATGGATTTAGGGTTTGTTTACCCTAGTCGTTGTTGTGCTATATCATATTACTATCAGACTGTATTGGGTTGTTTGATTTTCGGGGTATGTAATATGATGTTTTGGATGTTAGGGTTCGCTATAAACCCTATTGGTTATTATGTTGGGCATGCAACTGTAGTTTGTGGTCGTATGTTGAAGTATTGCTGCTACTATGGGTGCTAATGTAGGTACAAGTCTAGTGGACGCTCGTATTGGCAAATGGTCTTCTTTTTGATAATTGTTCTTGCCGATGTTTGTTTGTTATCTGGACTTGTGGTTTGGTGGTGAAGTAATTTGATGTGCTGCTGGTATAGGTCATTTGACGCAATTGCTGGGGCAATCTGATTATGTTTTCATCATGCAAGTTTGATG
>JARVZY010001657.1:0-45000 GCA_030686995.1 Artemisia argyi
ATTGTTAACTAATTTATGAGTAAAAAAACTACTTTAGAGGTTTTACACATCCAAGACCATTACGGTAAGTTTTGCCTCATTTCCGTTTTGTTTAATTATTTCATTCAAACAAGATTTATAATCATCGCAAAGTGAAAAAAAAAACAAAAATTAAAATCTAACCTTAAATTATGACGAACAACCATGGATCAATAGCAAATATTAAAAAATATTGTCTTGGATACGCATCTAGTTTCTTCGATCAACATAAACTAAACACGAGATACAAAATAAGATATACCCACAGACCGGATCAGCCCGCTATAATACCGATGGTGATGGGAGTTATTTAGAACGATCGTGTTGGTGGTTTTTAGAGTTAGGTTGTGGGTGGAGGCTAGGGTTTGAAGGAGAGATAAATATGTGAGAGAGAAAGAGACAACTGATTGTGAAATCAGTTTCTCAAAAACATGGAGGAATTTCTGTAAATATAATTAGTAAATACCATCAATACCCTTGGATAATAACATGAATTAAAAAAAATAAAAACTAATTTATTAAATTTTGATTGGTCAAGGATGGTACTGTAAAGTACTGTATATAAGATTGGTACTGTATAGAATACAACACTATATATATATATATATATATATATATATATATATATATATACATATATATATGTATATATATACATATATATATGTATATATATATATATATATATATATATATATATATATATATATATATATATATATATATATATATATATATATATATATATATATATATATATATTACGCATATTTAATCAGTTATTTGGTTAAGTGATTCATGCTATACGATTCTCAATTTTGGGTTTCGTTTTTTACATGCGTATTAGATCTGATGTTCTGGTGCTTAATGCATATCCAAACTCGATTTAGGGTTTGGTATTTTGTTTGATTGGTATTGGGCTTGCTGATGATTGCTACTTCAGTCTTATTTGAAACCCTACTGCAAGGGTTCAGCGTTTTGCATGCTATTGTTGATTTGGTTGGGAAGAAACCCTAATTTTTAGGGTTGGTACTGTTGTGTGGTTCTGATTTGGTATTTTATTGGTCGTGGGGATTACGAGAGAGATGGAACATGGTTATGCTACTGTGGTTGCTACATGGTTATGCATGGTTGCTACTGTTGTTTACATGGTTATGCATATGCGTGATACTGCTGCTGAATCCACGAACGAAACCCTAGTTTATCGGTTATTCTTTATTTTAATCAGTTCTATACGCTTGTATTGGAACTGATTTGAGGTGGTTATCATTTATGGTTGCTGTTTGCATGGAATGGGTCTTGAAACCTTATATTTTGCTGCTGATTGATCGCTATTGCTGGAAGTTTTGTGGTTCGTTGAATGCATGGCAGATTCTTGGTATGATTATACCATTATTGATCCTTTTGCTATTAATATGCTTATACGTGGGATTATTCTGCTATGGTCATGACATGGGAGGTGTGTTGCATTTGTGACTTGATCATTGTATGTCTTCATGTGTTTCACTCATATTTGTTGGAAGATTGGTTCAAGTTCGGATATGCTGGAAGGTTGGGTCGCTTAGACCATGTTTATGCTTCAAGTTCGATTTTCTACGAAGGTCACTCTTATTAGGTTATTAGATTATGATTCTTGCATAATACTAATAGAAGATGCAAATGGATTTGGTTGGATTAAGTATTTGGAAGGCGGGGAAACGTGGTGTTGGGTTTCTTCATGTTCAAGATCTGGATCGCTATGATGACTTAGAAGACTTTTATGTTTATATTGTATTTTTACTTTAAGTCATTGTTAGTTGTATTTGGATTTGTAAGTTATAAGAATGGCATGTCATTCTTATATAGTGGTTAGGTAAGTGTCCTTAGGGACTTAGATGAGGGACTCACTCTCATCCATTGTACTTCAATGTTTTGGTTTAAATATACTTTACCAGGGTGCAGGATTACTCCCTTTTACCCAAATATATATATATATATATATATATATATATATATATATATATATATATATATATATATATATTAAACCTTTAACTTTCTAGATTTTACATATTTAGTCCCTATACTTATATATTTTAAAGAAATGACAAAAATGATCCTTAGACTATATTAGTTTTCAATATTTACCTTTTATATCCTTAACTTAATAACATTTGCAAAACTAGTCCTTATAAGTTTATAACTATATTACTTTTTATCTTTTGGTTTTATAACTTTGCAAAAAGGGACCTTATACTTAGTACTTTTAAGAAATGTCAAAAATAGTCCCTAGACTTAATATTTTTAGAAAGTTACCATATATACCCCTATGCATGAAAATAATTGCAAAACTAGTCCTTTTTCCATGCAAATCATATTTTTAAGAAACAAAAGAGTTTCCTAGCTTATGTTTAACTAATATATGCTTAACTAAGTTACCTAAACTAACTTATAACACATGATAAGGCATTATAGCATATAAACATGAATTCGACTAGAATTAGGGTTTCAAAATTAAAAGGATCGAAAGAAAATGATCAAGGCTCTAGCTTAGGTTCTAAGGCATATCATAACTATCCTAGGTCATTACTAAGGCTATTAGAACAAGTATAGAAGCGTACGTGGTCAAGGGGAGGGTTAACGATGGTTCTAGGGTTTCTCGGTGGGAAAACAACTTGACAAGGGTTCTAGGCTTGCTTTGCTCGTGAGCAATTGTACCTTAGTTTAAAAAAAAAACCCTAAAAACAATTTTCTCTCTCTCTAGGTGGCGATTTTCAAAACCCTAACTATCCTTCATCGGTTTTCACCAAATTCGTCCATTATTCCATTGATTCTTGCACTGAATTGATTATTCTAGTGTTTAAGCATTTGTTTATCATTGGTTTCATTAAATCGCTGCTTGTTTCATTAGGATAATTACTGATTTGGTGAATCATTTTCTTTAGGGTTTTAAATTGCCACATAGTATGAAGATTTCAAGACACTTGGCTGCATATTATGAAGATTTCAAGCTCCAAGGACGTACTAGGTAGTAGTTGGTTTTATTGTAGTCTTGTTTTATTTATGTGGTAGTGGTCTTTTTCTTGTAACCGAGAAATGTTTATGCCTATGTAACGGGCTTTGATATGGGACTTCACCCATATCCATTGTACTTAAATGATTTTTGGTTTATGAATTTTACCGGGGTACAGGATTATTCCCCTTTACCCAAAAAATAAATTGCCACATAGTATTCTTAATCGTTCCTTCACTCTTTAATTCATATAGTCGGTTTACCAATCGATTATACATATTTAAGGTCGATCTCCTTATTGCTGCACTTTATTTATCCCATTCTATTTGATACCCAATTAGGGTTTTGTTCCTCAATGTGCAATTAAGGGTGTGGTTTTATGATCGAACAAGTTTGCAAGTTTAGGTCGGTTTTTAAATCGATCTTGTATCAAGGTGCGATCTGGTGGGTTTTCTCTATTTCGGCTATTATCATCTTTAAAAAACCTTGTTGGGTTAGCCCTAAAGTAACCGGCTCTAATATTCTCTCCCACTATGGGCGATTTTCAGCCACCTCCACCCCTAATATTCCGGCCAAAAATAATCAATAATCCGCCTCTCTATCATTCTTTATTGAATGATATGCAATCGGTGTAATGATTATTATTTTCTGGGCATAGGTGTGCTGTTTAAATCGTTCCATCTATTATGGCGTTTTTTAACCCTAAATTCTCTAATCGGTTTTTAGGGTTTTAATTCGCTCATTGGTTTATCGTACCTCTTTGTTTTAACACAAGTCGGTTCTAATCGACTATACATATTACAAGGGTCGATCTCATGATGCTGAAACCCTCATATGTTATTTTGTAATTGTTTTTTAGGGTGTCGGCTTTTTGTTATCCTGAATTGAATATTCGATACCCTTTAGGGTTTCGATATCTACTATTTGCAAGTAACCCTCTTTAGGGTTTGGGTGCTGGTATGTTCCGTATGGATGTTAAGTGTTATGGACGTGGGTTATGGGAGAGAGGTTGTCGAATTGTATGTTAGGGTTTTGATAACCCTATGCGCTACTCTTTCTGGATCTTGCATTCTGATGGGGTGCGTCATTGGGCTGTACAATGATGCGTTTGTATTGAACAGCTTAATCACTTCGATTTGGGTTGTCAATCGTCCTTGTTGATCCCCTAAACGTTCTTGGTTTAGGGGTTTTCATGGTGGTGCTGCGTTTTGTTCTTTGTTGGTGATTGATTCGTAGCTGGTGTGATCTCAATTGCGGGTTCAACACATTGTACGTGGTTATCTGGTGTTTGATCGATGCTAGTTTCGATCTATGACCTGTTTGTGAATGTTAAATTTGGTTGGTCTGTGATTGATAATGCTGGAAGTTGGGGTTTGTTAAACCCTATTATCGTCCTAAAACTAGTCCTAATTAAGCATGGTTTGCTGTTGGATTGTAGTTTTGGGTTACTATGTTCTTTGGCAGATTCTAGCTTGGAACTCATATTGAGCCACTTCTACTAGTGGGCACTTATGGTTAGGAGCTGCTATTGTGGATGTGCGTTGGTTTTATACGTATTTGTTGGTTATTCTTATTGGTGTTCAGTTTTGCATCTCAACATACACCTTTGGAGCGAGTTTTGAGCTTGCTGCTCTATCCGTGGTTTTAGAGTCCCTCACCAACCGTTGTGTGAAACTTGTGAACTGTACTTCAATTTGAGGACCATGATATTGTATATTTGGACGACGCTGGAAGTTTGGACTACTATGGAATGATGTTGCATCGTGGTACTGAAAGTGTCCTTTGGGACTGAGGTGAGGGATATCACCCTCATCCTATGTACTTCAACGGTTCGTGCTACTGGGTGGATGTGGGATGTTCGCATCTCATGCTTTGTCTTGTTTTTATACCTAGTTTGTTACTTTGTAATTAGCTAGGTTGGTTTGTGTTTATGGCCTGTCATAAACACTTGTTTATCAAGCGCCTGTGCTTGAGGTTAATGTGGTACTTCAGCCACATTCCATTGTACTTAAACATTTTTTTGGATAATATATTTACCGGGTCGTTGACCTTTTACCAAAAAATAAAACCTTGTTGGGTTTCTCATTAAGTCGACTTAGGGATTGTTGGGGTATGTATTTGATACTTAACGATATAACAGAATTTTTGGTTCTGTTTACGATTCTTAATGAATGTAAACCCTTTTTTGGGTTTTATTGATGCATATGCTGGAAGTTATCCATGGGTTTGTATGTTTTTATCATGATGTTTATGTTATGAACGTGGGTTTTAGAGAGAGATAGAAGTTAAGGTTTGGGACCTTATTCAAAAATCCTACCTAGTTGTCATCGATCTTGCTGTGATTGTTTATCTTGTTGTGGATTGTTCTTTGGCATGTTAGGGTTTATACCCTATTTTTGGTTTGATTCGTGGGAGTTAGGGTTCTTTTTTAAGGATTCTATGTTTAGTTTGAAATGATCCTGCTGCTACTAATTGGTTATCTCTGGTTATTTAATGGATCGTTGTTGATGTGGTTATGATGGAAGTTTGGATTTGTGACCCGTGATTCATCCTAAGAAGGTTGGCTGGTGGTTATTGCTTTGGGACATATTATTATTTGTTCTATTCAGCTGGTATGGGATTGCATGTCAAAGTGTGATGTTTTGCAGCTGTGAATGGAAGATTACAAATTCAAGATTTAGTTATGGCAGATTTTGATACCTTCGGATTTGCATTCTTGTATTTGTTGCTTTTGGGCAACTTAGTGGTACTCAAATCGTGTCATAGTGCTTGTTGTGTATGGTGGGCAACTGATGGTGGCATCAAATGCTACTGTTGCTGTTCATGGTGATACATTGGATGTTAGGGTTCTTCAAGCCCTATGATTGTTTTTTTTTTGGGTAAAGGGGTTAACCCCGGTAAATATATAACCAAAAAATCGTTAAGTACAAATGGAATGTGGCTGAAGTACCACATTAACCTCAAGCAAAATGTCACACCCCCAAGATCGGGTCCAGCGGAAGCATACATGTAGCTGGGGTGTAACTCAATTGATATCACAACACTAGTTCAAAAATGGTTTGCACTTGAATCATTTAAAATAAAATTTTTTAACCAAAAGTATGAATTTACATCGTTAAAAGTAATGCGGAAGTAGGCCCTTAAAGTAGTTTAAAACGGTCCCCAAATGATTAAATCAGAGTCTTCTATGACCATGTCATGCCCTGCCAAAACCTCCAGTAGTGTGCCATTGGTTAATACCTGAAAATACATGCTAAAGTGTCAACACAATGGTTGGTGAGTTCATAGAGTCTTGTGAAAAAGAATGTAATGCATTGAAATGAAGATTTCCCAGCAAAGGCATCGTAAATCCACTCAGTTCCAAGTCCCGCCATAAGAGACTTGTAACCTGTGTGTTTACAACCCACTGCCAAATGTAATATGTTTGATACAAAAGCATTGTAATTCAATAGTAATAGTGGTGGAAAAGTATCGTAATTCCATAAGTAATTTTCGTATGTACAATAGCCACAAGTATAAAGTGAACCGACATAAATGTCAAAAATGCTACATTGTCCCTTAAGCTCATGACCCCGAAGCTAGACTTTGTAATGCCCCAACAGAGTGTCTACCAGGCACTCACTTGATAAGACATGAAATGCATTCGTCCCGTTGGAGCAACCCAAACACGAATGGAGGCGTCACCCTCAATAGATCTATTCACTCACTCTCGCTTAGTACTTGAAATTAACGGTCCATGATATTGAAAAGGGGACTTGTTATGAAATGGTAGTAAGGCAACTTAAGCAATGTATGGAATTTGTAATACTTGGGCATGTACAAAAAATAGTTGTTGCAATGTATTCTCCCCCATGGGATTTGAAATCGTATAAAAGTATAACACGAGTATTTAAGCATGTATCTCCCCCAAAGAGTTTGTAAAGTAATTAAACCAGTAAAAGTGGGGCTATGACTCACCTGATATGATGGTACCATGAACATGTAATGAGCTGAAAAACAAGGCGCGCACACTAGCCGCAACCTAAAATGAATGATGTACGATCTACTTTAGATCATGAAATGATGTTATGAATGTCCATGCTCATGTTTCTATACCACTCTACTCTTTGGAAAAACACTTGTATTATCAAAAATATATATTCCAAGAATTTGGAAAAATATTGCTATTAGAAAATATAAATAGCTAGTTATAATATATATACTTATATATATATATATATATAACGTAAGTTTCCATGTTAGTGTTGAAATACTCGGGTTGTAATCCTTGAAATGATGAAAACATACTCATAATAACTAATACTACGTTAGTTATAAAGTTCGGTACTTGATATTACTTCTAGCTCAAAAATGTACTTCGTAGTTTTTGCGCCAAATTTAATAAAAGCTGTCAATTATAAAATGGTTTAGCCGATATTCAAACGAGTATATCTTTGTCGTTACTTGTCCGTTTTACTTGTTCTTTATATCCACGGTTACGTCTTAGTATGTAGTAATATATTTTGGAAAGCTCGGCTCCTCCGGGTTACGTCTAAAGTCTCTTTTTGTCCAATGAAAAACGTCCAACAGCAAACATTTTCAGAAAAATACTTTTCGTCTACAATCTTGCAAAAATCATAACTCCTTCGTTATAAACTCTTTTTAATCCGTTCTTTCGCCTACGGATTCGTTTTTGAAAGTATTTTCTAAAAATTTTGCCAAAGTCTCCTTGGTGTTTACTGATTTTCCAGATTTTTACAAAACGGGACAGCATGTCTAAAATAGGTTCCAAATCAAGTTTCCAAGGTTAAAAACTAATTTCTACCATCACCAAACCTCTTGTAATCACCACATGACTAATCTAATCTTACCATACACCTTCTTAGGGTGCCATGGACTCCTAACCAAGTTATTAGAGCAAGGGGATTCATAACTAAAAAGTTAGGGTTTGTATGTTTCTTTTTAGCCAAAATAAAGTGTGGTATAGTTACTTGTACATGGTTTTTAGCATGATACTTATGTAATACATGTAAAAATAGGATGATCCATGAAAAAATAAAGATGAAAACTTACTTGATAAAATGAGATGATTATAGGATGATTATGCTTGATGTTCTTGTGTTTTTGTTGCTTGATTCTTGATTAGGCATGTAAAATGAACAAGTTTTGTGTTTTACTTTATGGAAAATGATCACTTGATCATGGAGATCAATAATAAGTCGTGGGTTTGGAGAGGAAATGGAAGAAGATGAGATGAAAAGTGTTCTTAGCTCAAAAGTTGGATTATGATTTGTAAAAATTGGTAAAGTTATGTTTTAAGTGGTTTATTAGTATAAAATGGTTAAGTTAATGCTAAGGGTTAAAAGGGTGTGTCTTGGGGCTGGTTTTCAAAGGGTAGGAGGGGGGGGGGGGGGTGGTTAGGGTACTTGGGATTTAATTAGAAATACTTGTATGAAATTGCACTAGTTTGCGTTTTTAGTTACGATCGGGTACCGGTTTTATTAGAAATAAATGTTCACGAAGTTTACCGAGATGAAATAAAGTTATAATAATGTTAAAAACATATTAAAAATATGTTGGGTACATTTACTGAGTGATCGGGTGATTAATGTTTAGTTTTAACGAAAACCGTCGTTATATTCATACGCGTACGTTATAAATAAAATAAATTTCCAAAATACTGGGTAACTGAATGTTATAACTTTTATGATGTTAAAATGGATATAAAAATATGTCGGGACCATTGTGGGAATATTTAGATATATTCGTCGTGTATAAACCGGGTGTTAACGTTTATTATAATTACGTATACGTAAAAACGTTAAATGTACTGAATATAGAAATTTGAAAATCCTGAGAGTGGTATAACATGAAAATGCTGTTATGATGATATGCAGACTATCCCCAGTCCGTATGCAGTGTACTTAACACTAATGAAATGAATTCGCACCTAAACCAATCCGGTTACGCGAATTTGAATACCCGTAAACTAAATTTACGATGAAATGAGTAATGCAAGTGAATGATGAAAACTTTTCCGGAAATGAATAGTGTTCGGTGAATAGTAAATTTCCAAAAAGTTTCTCAGAACATCAAACTGACCTCGAAAACGATGAATAGTAAAATGATGAATAGTGTTTTGATGAATAGTGATTTATGAATAGTAAAAAGTCGAAGTTTTGGAAAATGACCTGAAATGGTAAATGACGTGAAATGGTGAGTTGTGACACAAAAGCTTGATGAACAAGAGTTTATGACAGGCCATAAACATCACAAACCTAGCTATATTACAAAGCACCTAACTAGGTATAAAAACAAGAAAAATCTTGAATCAAGCGAACGTCCCGCATCCATCCATAAGCACGAAGGGAGCAAGGCGACCCAGGAAGTTTGCCTCCTTAAAAACCCTTTCCAAGAAAAACCCATAGGGAAAAACCTTGGAGTAGGGAAAAAGAGTACAACCCTTACCTGGAACTCCCTTCGTGAAAATAACAAGCACTTGGAATCTTCCATTTATCCAGCAGTAGACGAGACCGAGTGGTTAACTTCTTGAACTTGAAGGTAACCAGCTTCAACCGAAGGGTAGAGACAATAACTTGGACCACCTCATCAACATTAGACTTCTTTTTATTAAAAAGCCTAGAATTACGTTCCATCCAAATGAAGTATGTAGCAGCCGCAAGCAATAACCGAGAAAGAATGCTAACAACAGAACGCCCTTTCGCAATAGGAATAATAAACGCAATAACATCAACCAGCAAAGGCGAGATACCATACATGCCAGCTAAAGACCGAACCTTTAACCAAACCTGCAAAGAAAATGGACACTCAAAAAACAAGTGAGTGTGAGAATCCGGAACAGTTTCACAAAGCGGGCACCTAAGGAGACTTAAATCAACATTAGGCCCAACATCCGATTCCCGCAGTGTATCTTGAGTTTTCAACTTCTGCCTAATAACAAGCCATAAATGCACCGCATTCCTAGGAATACAATGAGGAAACCACGGAATTTGAACCCAAGCGACTTGATCAGCTCTAGCACGAAGGGATTCCCAAGCTAAAGCAACCGAAAAAGGCCTAACATTGCCATCCAAATCCCTCCATAATAAACCATCATCAGCATCATCCACTAGATTAGGAACCGAGAGATTAACTAAATTCGGAAATCTAGAATACCAATCAGCAGGCCATCTCCAAGATCCATTAACAATAACATCATAAACAGAGTCCGATAATGTTAGACCAGCCCGACTAATGTCTCTAGGAGTGAGAATATTGCGAATAGGGCTAATCTCACACCACATGTCAAACCAAACAGAAGTAGACCTACCATTGTTGATCATATGCCAAATAAACGGACGTACCTTCGGTCTAATAGCAAGCAGCTTACGCCAACCCCAACTAACATCCCCCAAGCAAGGAACATCCCAAAAACTCCTACCACGAAGTTTGTAAGAATGAATCCATTGAACCCATAAAGACTCTTTATGAGTTAAAATACTCCAAATATGCGTAGTCATAAGAGCAATATTAAAATCAAGCCCTATGATTGTTGCTACATGTTCCAGCAGATGGGTTTATTGATTTTGATGCTTATTGCTATTTGGATTGTTTTAACATTTTGAAGTGGTGAAGTGTCAAGTGTCTTTGAGTTGTTGGGTGTGGTGTTACCTCTTGGCCTCTTTGTGTATGTTCATCTCCTGGTTATCACACATGTGCTCTAATTCAGATTCTTTTGTAGCATGGTTTGTGGGACTATGAAGATGATTATGGAAGTTTGGACTACTATGACGGTTTGAAGATTCAAGATTCTACTTGTTTGCAATTCTTTTTTCTCTTATAGTCATTGTAGTTTAATGTTCAATTATTAGTTATAAGTGTGGCTTGTCACCCTTATATTGTAAGTTATAGGAATGATGTTTCATTCCTATAGGAGAGTCTGTAAGTGTCCTAAGGGACTGAGATGAGGGAGTCACCCTCATCCTTTGTACTTCAATGTTTTTGGTGTAATATATTTTACCAGGGTGAAACATCCCTTTTACCTAAAAAAAGGCTTGCTTTGCTCGACTCCTAGGCCTATTATAGCTCAATCACTACAACTAATTATAGAAAGTTTGAGGTAAAGAAGAGAGGAGATGTGCTTTTGAAATGGAATGGGGGTCGAGCTATTTATAGGGCACAATTTGAGTGGAGAGCAAGAAAGGGTGTGCTAGGTGGCGAGAGGGGGGAGAGGTGACTAACTACAGCTACATGGTGACTATGGTGAGCTAGGAGGTGACTAAGAAAAGCTATGGTGGTGTGTGGTAGTTATTTGGTCGCGGTCTAGGGGTGGTGACAAGTAGGTGACGCACCTACTTGTGTGGTGGGTGCTAGGTTGCTTGGTGATGACAAGGATGGGAAAGGTGCTAGGCTAGGTGCTTGAGGAGCTTAGGGTACTTTGTTTTAGGATTAAGACTAGTTTAGGGTTTAGTGTCTAGATTAGGGTCATATGAGTGTTTAGTGACTAAGATTAAGTCTTAGGAAGCTTATACTAAGTGGTGGTAACTTATACTAAGGATTTAGGATAGTTTAGACCTAGTTCCGGGACTTTAGTGACCTATTTCAGGTTTTGTACTTAAGAGACTTGTATCTAAGTTCTAGGGAGTTGTACTATGGCCTAGGAAGTCTAAGATATCCTAAAGTTGCTAATGTAACTCATACCTAAGCCTTGAATACTTTCAAACTAGTTTAGATAAGCAATTATATAGGGTTCAATTAGTGTTTCTGATAGATATAGTATACTAGAGTGATAGATTAGTTAGTGAAATGATGTTTAGAACCTAGACTTGACATACTGGGATGTTTACATGATGTAAACATAGTGGGGTTGGGCATAGGTGGATACGTGAGCATGTCTAAGAGTCATATAGATGATAAAGATATAATAAAGCAAAAATTTTACTCGTGAAAATGATATAGGCATAGCTAATCCTAGATGATGCTTATTGAAGGCCTAAATTAAGTTAGTAGGGCTTAGCTAACCAGGGGAGGCTTAGTGGGTTACTAAAGTCTCCTATTCTAAAAGAAAATCACGTCCCGAGTTTAACTTGGGTTAGAAGGCGAGGGTGAGAATAGGTGGGGATGTTTAGTACGGATTTGATCCTCTCATTGCCAAGTATACTCTATCCCTATTTTAGAGTTCCAGCGTACCTTGACGATAGGGATCCGATGGTGTTTTAGATTTTTGACCTCTCGGTCCATGATTTCTACTGATTTCTACTGTATTTGGATTGTATGTTGGTTGATGTTGCGTTGCTGTTTTATTGTTTGAAGGGTTGTTGAACCCTGGTTACGACATGATATTTACGTGTATCATTGTACATCAGCGTGGTGAGGTCATCTGTTCATTGTATGTGATGGCTGATGTGGTTATGACTCGTACTATAGTTTCAAGTGTGGCATACATGGACCGTTCCTTATGTTCTTGTGAGCTACGGTTGTGTATGTACGTTGGACCAATCTATTTTTTGGTGTTCTTCATGTTATGGATGCCATTATGATTGGTGTGTTGGAAGTTTGGGATGTAATTGTGGAGGTTGTTGGATTCGTGTGTTTCTCTCGGATCATGGCATGATGGTTACTGGTTCGCTCTATGTGGATTTGTTCACATGGAAGATCGTATTGTAAGTTAAGTTTTCAAGGTTTCTTATTCAAAAAACTCTTTTTGTGTTCTTTATGGGTATTCGGTTCTGCATCTAAACACACACCTTTGGAGCATGCTTGCTGCTCTATCCGTGGTTTTAGAGTCCCCCCACCAACCGATGTGTGGAATTTGTGAACTGATTCTTATTGGATGTCTACTGAGGTGAGGGATTTCACCCTCATCCTATGTACTTCAACGTTTTGTGCTGCTGGGTGGATGTGGGATGCTCGCATCTCATGTTTGTCTTGTTATTATACCTAGTTTGATACTTTGTTATTAGCTAGGTTTGGTTCGTGTTTATGGCCTGTCATAAACACTTGTTTATCAAGCGCCTGTGCTTGAGGTTAATGTGGTAGTTCAGCCACATTCTATTTGTACTTAAACGTTTTTTGGATAATATATTTACCGGGTCGTTGACCTTTTACCCAAAAAAAAAATTGAGCTTATCGTTTAACTGAAGCTCTTCCATATGAATGATGATTTGATTCGCCAGACAAACACTTCTTAAGATTGGAGATGTGAAACATGTCGTGTATGTTACTTAGTTCTTCCAGTAATTCAAGTCGGTATGCCACTGGACCAATTTGTTCTATAACCTTAAATGGCCCAATGTATCTCGGATTTAGCTTTCCTAGCTTTCCGAAATGAAATACACCTTTCCTAGGTGAAACTTTCAACATAACCCTATCTCCGACTTGAAATTCTAAAGGCTTACGTCTTATATCAGCATAACTCTTTTGCCTATCTCTTACTGCTTGTAAGCGTTGTCGGATTTGAACTATTTTCTCATTAGTCTCATGGATTATCTCTGGTCCCGTAAGTTGAACTTCTCCAACTTCGGCCCAGCAGACAGGGGATCTGCACTTACGTCCATAAAGTGCTTCAAACGGTGCTGCCTTAATGCTAGCATGATAACTATTATTATACGAGAATTCAATCAACGGTAAGTGTCTCTCCCATCCTTTTCCAAAGTCTATCACACATGCTCGAAGCATATCCTCGAGTGTTTGGATAGTTCTTTTACTTTGACTGTCGGTCTGAGGATGATATGCCGTACTCATGTCTATCTAAGTACCTAGGGCACTTTGCATAGATTGCCAGAATCTAGACGTGAAACGAGAATCATGTTGGGATCATACTTTTGTATTCAGTCAAGTCTCGGTCATTACCTTTTGTAATAGGTTGCTTAGTTATTTATTTCATTATGTTTTATGTTACAAAGCTTAAGTATTAAAGTCCAATGGGCTTGAAAGCCCACGTTTAAGTAAGATGAGGGAGGAAGGGAATGTTGCCCTACTCCTCCCTTATAAATACCAAGCTTATGTAAACATTTTATTTGTTGGTTATTTGAATACATTAAGGAAACTCTTGCAAATTATCTTCTCTCATTTCTTATAATCAACCATCTCTCATTCTCATCTATTTTCTCATACTTGTGTTTACAAAATGGTGACCTAACAAGTGGTATCATTCGCCTAATAGAGATTGAAGTGTGTTTCTTGGAATTTACGTGGGGTTTAGGGTGTAATTCATCTATTTTTTGCATTTTTCTTTGTTTCTTTCACTTAAATCTTGAAGCTTGGACAAGTTTCAAGGTTGATATAGTGATTTGAAGCTTAGTTTTTGCATAAAGTTTTGATTTTTAAGGCTTTTATCTCATGTTCTTATAGTTTCTTAAGGTTTTATAGCTTCTTTGATATTGGAAAACTAGTTTTTGGTAGCAAAATCTTTCATTTTAAGTGTTTTCTAAGTATTGGTGAAGTTACTTGATCATTAGAACCTTAAAACTAGGCCTTTTTTCTTCAAAATTTTTGATATTTTTGATGAACAGTACATCTTACGCGTAAGTTGGTCAGGAATAGTACAATCTCCAGCTGTCTACAGTACTTTTTGGTCGCTTTACGCATAAAACTAAGGTCTAAACCCTTTTCTTACGCGTAACATTGGTCAAAACCCTGTTCCTACGCATAACTTTGCCTTCTACGCCTTAATCCTACGCGTAAGTCTATTTCTTACGCCAAAGTTCCTACGCTGAAGTTAAATCCTACACAGAAGTTGCCTTTTCTACGCAGAAGT
Organism: Artemisia argyi; assembly: GCA_030686995.1. NCBI lineage: Eukaryota > Viridiplantae > Streptophyta > Magnoliopsida > Asterales > Asteraceae > Artemisia > Artemisia argyi. The sequence continues at coordinate 14,748 of JARVZY010001657.1, forward strand.
TCAGTCTTACGCATAAGAGTTAATCTTACGCGTAAGTTGCCAGAATCTACGCTTAAGTTTCATCAAAGGTCTTCTCCTTGTGTTACGGTGACTCAGTACTTCCCTAGGATAAGTTAGTGGAATACTTCGACTTCGGATATCTTTCAAGCTTGGATACGTTTGGAAGATTTGTTTGGTTGTTTAACCTTATGCAATGGCTTATATACTTCAAGGTATACCCAATCCAATTTATCGAAGTGTCGATGCTCAGAAAACAACCAAAGCTATGTGGGAACATGTTCATCTCCTTATGGAAGGCACTCAATTGAACAAAGATGATATGGAATCCAAACTCTACATGGAATACACTGACATTACAATTGAACCCGGAGAGTCACTTGAATCCTACTATCATCGTTTCACAAATGTGGTCAATGATCTGGAATGTCACAAAATCACAGTACCAAGGATCGCAGTAAACTCCAAATTCGTTGGTAGTCTTGGCCCGGATTGGCATAAATATGTGACATTTGTACGTCAAACCAAAAATCTTCATGATGCTCCATATGGTTTGTCACAACTCGTAATTTCTGGTCATTTTCCAAACCTCGACAATTTACTATTCACAAGTTACTATTCATCATTTACTATTCATCGAACACTATTCATCATTTTCGAGGTCAATTTGATATTCTGAGAAGCGTTCAGAAATTTTTACTATTCACTTGACACTATTCATTTCCGGAAGAAAACACTATTCACGTACATTACTCATTTTCATCGTAAATTTAGTTTACGAGTATTTAAATTCGCGTAACCGTATTGGTTCAGGAGTGAATTCATGCATTATCATTGGGACACTTCATATAGACTAGAAATAGTCTGCATATCATCATTATGGCACTTGCATACTATTACACTCGTACGATATTTAAATTAATACTTTTTGTATAATTGACTTTTTACGTATAATTATTTCTATATAAACGTTAACAAACGATCAATAATGTGACTAACACGTCCGACACTCCCGACTATGATCCCAATATATTTTTATATTCATTTAATAATATAAAAATTATAATATTAATTTACCCGGTATTTTGGAAATTTATTTATTTCGTATCATACGCCTAATTTAATTACGACGATTTTCATAGAAATTAAACGACGATTAACCAAACACTCAATATTTATATCCAACCTATTTTTATAAAATTTTACAACTTTATTTTATCCCGGTTAACTCCGTTAAAATTTATTTTTAGTTAACCCGGTACCCGGTACACCTTAAAATTTCAAATGAATACATAAACTTACACCTTATACCACTAACTCAATTATTTGTCCAAGTTTTCATCCTTCCTTCATTAATGCCGCCCCCCCCCTCCATACAAATCCTCTTACATGTTTGAAAACCTTTGTTTTGGGCTTGCTGCTGATTGTGACTCCATTCTTATTTAAACTCTTTTTCAAGGGTTCAGCGTTTGCAAGTGTATTGTTGTGTCCGTTTGGAAGAAATCCTTTTTAGGGCTGGTATTACAAGGTACTGATTTTGGAATTTTATTGGAAGTGGGTTTACGAGAAAGATGGAGCAAGGTTTTCTCAACAAAGCGAGCAGGGTTTCATCGATGAATGATGGTATTATTGGTTCGGTGTTGAGTGGAATGGCTAGGAAGGTTAAAAGCACCGATGGTAAAAGATTGGGAAAAGATGGAAAACCATTGATGACATACTGTTGTGTAAAGGACAAGATGCCATCCAATGTGCTTGCTGATGATGGTGTTGTTGTTAAGGAGAATAAGAAGGTCAATTCTGAGGTGGGGTCTTCGCATAACGCCTCAGATGTTACTGAAAATAACCATGGTACTGCTAATACCACGTATGAAGAATGCAATACCCATGGGGCTGATGTGGGTACAAAAGTCGTAGGTGAAAGCACTCCGGCTGATGTTGTTACACATGATGTTGGTGTCGACTTATCCTTGGCTGATGTGGTATTACCGGTGGAAGAAGTGGAAATAATTAGTTCACGATTTGATAATTCACTATATGGCTATTTTGTTGGACAACGACCTGCGTTTCCGGTAGTGCAACATTTTGTTCGTAATGTTTGGAAACAATACGGGTTGATGCATGTCATGATACATCAAGGATTCTTTATGTTCAAGTTTTCTAGTAGGGAGGGTATGGAACATGTTCTTAATCAAGGTCCTTGGTGAGTTAGGTCAGTCCCTTTAATGCTTCATATTTGGAACCCTAATTCGGAATTGATTAAAGACGACATAAAGAAGGTTCCTGTGTGGGTTAAGTTGTATAACGTGCCGGTGGTGGCATATTCGCTGATTGGGCTAAAAATGATCACGGCTAAGTTGGGACGTGTTATTATGTTTGATGAACACACGAGTAATATGTGTCTTAAGTCGTGGGGCATGAATTCTTATGCAAGAGCTTTAGTTGAAATTTCAGCGGATATTGATTTTGTGGAATCACTTGTAGTGGCAGTCCCTATTCCAAAGACAAAGGAGCATCGAATGGTTACTATTGATATTGAATTTGAGTATAAACCTCCCCGTTGTTCTGTGTGCAAACTATTTGATCATGTGGATAAGGAATGCCATAAGAAGATGAAGAAGGTTAACATGAGTAAGAGTGTGGATGCTGGTCGAGGACCTAATATGCGTAATACAAAGGTTGGTAACAAGGTAAAAGTCTCGGGTAAGCCTAAATTTATTTATAGACCTGTTTCTAAACCTAGTAATAACAACCAGGCCACTACGTCCATACCGAAGGATAATTTTACTCCTATTACTAAGGATGTGGTGAATTTGGCGTGTAATAAGCCAAACGATTCTGGACAGCCTAATGAAGTGTCCAACAGTTCTAATACTGATGGAAAGTACTACAACGATGATATTAACTTGGCTGAATTGAGGAGTTTTATTGATAAACGCATGGAGGATGAGAAAGTGATTGATATTCCTAAGGAGGATGTCCCGAAGGATGTTGATGATGGAAGTGCAATGGAGGATACTATTCATGTGCCTTCCATTAATGATATTTCGTTACATGAGCCGCCTGGAAGTGTACTTATGGATAAGGGTAAAGAGGCTGGTCCGTCTAGTTCCTCCTTACCCCATGTTAATTCTGCTACCAAAAGAAGTAACCCTTTCTCTAAGGTTGGCGATGTAATTGATTCTGATAGTGAGGTGGATGAGGTTCTTAATCTGTATGATGAGTCTGCGAATTTATTTGATATGCCTATGGGTACATTTTCATCTACGGGTGGTGGACAGGACCAGGAAGATTACTATGATTATGATGACTTTATTGATCAGCTACATGATATCCCAAGACACTTGGCTGCCTTTTATGAAGATTTCAAGCTCCAAGGTCGGACTTGGAAGTAGTTGGTTTCATTGTAGTCTTGTTTTATTTATGTGGTAGTGGTCTTTTTCTTGTTATAAAGAAATGTTAATGCCTATGTAACGGGCTAAGATATGGGACTTCACCCATATCCATTGTACTTAATTGTTTTTTGGTTAATGCATTTTACCGGGGTAATGGATTATTCCCCTTTACCCAAAAAAAACCTTCTACTAACTCCTATATGTGTCATAGATATTTTTACATGAAATATATATATATATATATATATATATATACATATCACAACAATAATTCACTAAACTCTTCTCATTTTCACCACAACTACAAGAAACTCATCTTTCTTTTCTCTTCTCTTTTGGTTCACGGCAACAACAACACAAGAAGCAAGACACCTCATTTTTTTCAAGATCTAGTAACATTTAAGTATAGTTTGTATTCCTTTTTGGGTTTTGAAAGATAAACTCAAGGTTTACTTAGGTTTTCACCTCCAAAACTCTCCAATCTTTGAAGTAAGTATATCAAACTCATTTTTATAATTTTTCCAAGTTTATACAAGATCCATATGGTTTTTATACTAGATCTACATGCATATGTTATTTATACCACTTTATTTTTTTAAACTTTTAACTTTTGAACCTTAGAAAGTGATTATTGTTAGATCTTTGTTAGATCTACTTTGTTTATGAAGTCTAGGAACCCATGACACCCTAAGAAGGTGTATGGTAGGATTAGACTAGTTTTGTGGTGATTGAAAGTGGTTTGGTTGAAGTTGGAACAAGTTTGAAACTAGGAAAATGATTTTGGAAAATATATATATACCTACTGTCCCTATTTTGGAAACGTGAGAAACTCAGGAACTCAGGGGTAATTTTTGACCAAAGATTTAGAAAATACTTTCAAAAACGAAACTTTAGGCGAAAGAACGGATTAAAACGAGCTTATAACGAAGAAGTTATGATTTTTGCAAATTAATTGACGAAAACTATTTCCTGAAAAACTGCATGCTGTTTGGAAATTTTCGACGGACAAATAGAAGCATTAAACGTAACCTAGAGGTGCCGAGTTATCAAAAATATATTAGTACTTACTAAAACGAATCCGTGGACATAAAGAACGAGGAAAATGAACTTAAAACGACCAAGTTATACGTGTTTTAAAATCGTCAAAACTATATATCTATATAGTCACTACTAGAAAATAATATAACTACGTACTAAATAATATATTTTCTAGATTTCTTATTCAAGGAGTTTATTTGTAACTAACGAAGTACGTACGACTCGAGGTTTATTACGCGACTACTAGACATTATTTTAAAGTTTCCAAGACAAGGAATATAACACTAACGTTTTTACACGATATATTACGATAAGTTTTTATAATCCTAATTGGACTTATTTTTTCTAAGTACGGAAACTATTTTACTTTGACAATAACTAGTATTTCCAAGTTACGAGTGGTATAGGTATCATGTGCATGTGCATTCATTACATCACGGCATGATCTAAATTAGATCACATTCATTCATTTAGGTTGCGGCTAGTGTTCGCGCCTTGTTGTCCCGAACATTCCATCACTTTGTACTATCATTTCGAGGTGAGTCATAGCCCCACTTTTACTTGTTTAATTACTTTATAAACTCTTTGGGGGAGATACATGCTTAAATACTTGTTTTAAACTTTTACACGATTTGAATTACTTTTTGGAGGAGAATACGCTGCTTTAATTATTTTTGTACAATGCCAAAGTATTAAATTCCACACATTGCTTAAGTTGCCTTATTACCACGACATAAGTCCCCTTTAATATCATGGACCGTTAATTAAGATGCAAGCGAGAGTGAGTGGATAGATCTATCGAGGGTGACTCCTCCATTCGTGTTTGGGTTGCTCCATAAGGAAAACGAATGCATTTCATTTCTAATATATTACGAGTGTCTGGTAAACACTCATTTGGGCCAAGTAACGTCTAGCTTCGGTGTCATGAGCTTAAGAGACAATGTAGTTTTACGACTGAAAAACTTATTACTTTACTTATACTTGGGCTATTGTACATACGATTAAAGTTATATACTGATGGTTTTTATAAACTTGGTTACTGATTTATATTACTGATTTACGATGCCTTTGCATCAATCTTATTACTGAATTACGATGCCTTTGCATCAATCTTATTACTGAATTACGATGCCTTTGCATCAATCTTGTTACTGAATTACGATGCCTTTGCATCAATCTTATTACTGATTTACGATGCCTTTGCATCAACCTTATTACGGGTTTACGATGCTTTTACTGGGAAATTCTTCTCTCCAAATGTTTTACCATACCTACTTGTTCTCTAAAATCTATGAACTCACCAACCTCGTGTTGACACTTTAGCATGTATTTTCAGGTTATTAAGGTAGCTCATGTTGCATGCATTTGGACCTTCATGGAGTCGCGGAGACGACGCGTTTGACTATATTTTTCTACACCTATGAACGTTTGATCTTGTTGAACTTATTTTACCTAAATTGGCAATACCTTTTGGGACCTATATTTTTGTAAAACTCTGAATGTTTTTAATGATCAAACGACGTATATTCCAAACGACACTTTAGGTCGTTCAATATAACTGTAACTGTGATGCTATGACAGTCACCCCCAGGTATTCCATTCCACTGCAAGTCAGGTAAATTGGGGGTGTGACAGATTGGCATCAGAGCTAAGGTTATAGCGAACTAGGATGTATCATGGACCCTAGACTATAACCACATCATCATAGCATCTCATCATTTCATCATAGGTGCATATTCATTATACATGTTGCTTCATGCACATATTGTGCGAGTTATTTATACCCATACTCAAATATATATATGATTATGTTGACCTGGTTCACAAGTGACATGTCTTCAGATACTCACCCTATTATCCTTTTATCGGATTCCGACATTGAAGATGCCTTGTCATCTTCCACTACCATTATACCACCAGTTGCACGTATACCACCGTTAGCACTATTGATTTGTTATAGGAATAAGGTTTTCCTATCATTCAACCTATACATAGAATGCCATTTCGTAGAGTATTCAGACTTAATTTTAATGGACTTATTAGGATGCTTATTACAAGGGAGATATCATGTTTCTTTCCTTCACTAGTAGGACGCTTACTACTTAGGTACTACCACCACCGTTGGTTACTTATTTCACTATTGGTCGCCCCATAGTGCCTACTTTAACTTTACCTCTTAGATGTCGCGAGATAGCGCGAAAGAGGGTAGTATCCCATTCACTATTATCACCATTATCTCCTAACTCATCACTAGGATCTCATTGTCATCAATGTTATTCTCATCCTTTAGAATACCACCATTGTCATTTCCCTTTTCCATTTTCACTTGCCATGAATTAGATAACGCATTGTGGATAATACCAAGATTACGGACTCAACAGGAACATCCGCAGATTCCTCAGGATTAGTTTGGAACCTACACTATTTAGAATATGGTCGATGCACAACATCAGACACTGCTTCAGGACTATCTCGACCTTATGATGCCGTAAAACCTGATTTCACTTAGAGGGACTACAGGAAATATTTAGACTAGACTTATATCCTTACTAGCTTTTACTATTATCCTAACCACGAGAAGTGTGACATAGTTAAAGAAACTTGTAGTATTTTGATTGTTGTACAAACGGAATCATCAAGTATTGACTCTACTATAAGGGAATGGTTGTGCTATCTGTGATGATTTTTATTACCTATAGATTCTTATGGACTCTTATGATTTGATGGAAATAGATTTAAGCAAACCACTCCAAGCATGACGCAAGCCGCTGTTGGACAATTCATCGCCAGGAACGTAACTACCGCCCTCACCAAGGAACTTACTCACGTGGAATTTATGGGTTGTAATCCTCCCTCCTTTAGCGGAATTGGAGACACAAAGGAATTCCTCAAATGGTTCGAAGAAATAGAAACGATATTTCGATGTGGCGACTGTCGTAAGGAAGACAAGGTTAAGTTCGCCACATGCACTTTTCAGGATCTTGCCCAGGAATGGTGGACCACACATGTTAAGATAGTAGGAGTTGATGATGCTTACTCATGCTCTTGGGAGGAACTAAGAAGGATGATGGGTATAGCCTTTTGTGTAAGAAGTGAATTACGAGCAATAGAACTGGAAGCACTAAACCTTACCATGGTAGGAGATGATGTTGTCAAGTATACTGCTCATTTTTATGAATTAGCTTGACTAGACCCTGCAATTGGTGAACCAGAAATTAAGAGACTTGAAAGGTATGTCGGAGGACTTTCTCCTGAAATTCGTATGCTGGTCATCGCATGGGAACCCAATGCCATGTCTGAAGCTATCCAGATGGCAATCGAAGCAAAGGAACGCATAATTCGCGACAAGACATCAGGAAACAATAGTAACAACAAGAGAAAATGGGTCGGTAATCTGGATGCTAATGCTTCTCAACAACCATTTAAGATACAACAAGTGGTGGAGACCCGTGCTGCTGGGTCAAGCCAAAAGAAAAGGTATATTGGTAAATTACCCGAGTGCAACAAGTGTCAGTTTCATCACAAAGGATCTTGCCCCTCTCAATGTAAGAACTGCCAAAAGGTCGGACATGAAGCCAAGGACTGCAAGGCTCCCACCCTCGCAAAGCATTAGAAACTCAAGGTAATCTGCCGCGGGTGTGGAGTAGTGGGACACTTCAGGAGTGAATGCCCGGAGTTGGGAAACCAGAATTGGAAGAAGAAGTTTACGTTTTAATTATATAAACCATAGTCTGAGCCATCTAGGGTTGTACTTTTCTTTTGGTACTTTCCATAAGTACGTCGGTGTAACCTAGTTATATTAAGCACTTTCCTATCTAATGCAATGACTATCTTTTGTTATCTCTGTGATAATCGTAACCTTCGTTTATTCCATTTTCTATTGCAATTGTGCAATTTTCAATCGTTTCGTAACATTATGTCATTGCCTTATTAGAGATTAAGCCGATTTCGTATTTGACGGATTAGTAGATTATTACCATTCCATAGGATTTACCCATGTATCCAATACACCATTCAACGAATTTTGTTTCAAGCTATTTTACTACCCTATGGGGAAATTGTTTTACAGAATTTCTAAAATAAGCCATTTTGTTACCATCCTATAAACTGATTTTCTGTCACTCCACCAAGTATTTAATATTATTATTCGAAACAATTTTCATGTTACTTGAAAGGAAATATCAGGATTCCATTTTTCATAACAATGCGTTGAACACCATCTAAAACTTTTGAAAAAAAAAAAAAAAAAAAAGTAATACTATTTTGACTAAATCAAGCATCGCATCATTAGTCCTCAACTATACATAGCCTGATCACCTATGTAACAATTCGCAATTTCAGGTTAACTTTTATTCCCGAAAATTTCACTATTCACTTTTTACTATTCACTTTTCACTATTCATCTCAGAAATTTTTATTTCATATTCTCGTAAGTTAAACTATTTTAACGATAATCCGAGAGTTTGACGCTCGTCGGATCATTTCTGCAAAAATCACAAAGCCGTGTCCGAGATTTACTTTTAGGTTTAAACGTCCTTCCAGCATCCCGATATATCCATAAAACATTATAAACAATAGAAATATGATTTTCTATCATTTTATGACAATTCCAAAAGTTTTGGAATTTTACGTTTTTCAGTTCAGCGTTTTACGCGAATTGCGCGTTTTAGACCCGTGTTTCCAGTTTTTAGCAGGGTTTTAGCACCCGATAGATCCTACCACTCATTTTATATTTTATTATGGACTATATTGACATATTTAACAATACTTTCAAGTTTCATATTTTTACGATACCCGGTTTTACGTTTTGAGGCTTAATCATTTACGGTTAGCTTTTTACGGAGTCAAAATGCACAAACTAAGCAAGATAACACCAAGACTCATCATCTAGTCATCTTATCCTCCTTGAACCGCCATTTAGGGGGGGGGGAGTCACCATTTTGTGGCTTGATCTTGACCATTGATCTCTAGGATGTTTACAAGTGTCTAAATTAACCATGGTTACATTCTAACCCAATATATAGTTAACTATTTTTCTCATCCTATAAATAGCCAACTAATAACACATATAAAACTTGCACCACACCTTCTTATAACCTTCAAGTCCTAAAACCTAAGGCACTTTTCTTATATTTTGTAAGAAAGTTAACTAGTTTTTGAAAGAAAACTAGTGTTTGATCTTCAATCTTGGAAATTTTCTAAGAAAAGTTGTTATAACTTTAAAGTCTCCAAAAAGACGTCGTTATAATCTTCAAATAGCTTTGGACTTCAAGAAGGCGTCGTTATAATCTTCAAATAACCTCGGTTTATCATAGGTTGCAAAGGAGGAAAGCTTGTTCAAACAAAGTCCTAGTTCTTGTCCTAGTTTCCCTTTTTCATTAAGGCCAAAAGTTGTAAGCAAACCCTAACATACTTTCTTGCTTAATTATCATTTTCATGCTCTTTGTGTTTCCTTTCATGCTATATATGTTCTTGTTATTGTGTTCATGATGTTTAAAAATGGATAAAACAAGTATTGGTATACATATGTTAACTTATGACAAGTAAACAAGCAACCTTGTGATTTTTATGGAGAACCACGACCAAAATAGTATAACTTTGATATTTGACACTTACTTACTGTTAAATAGGACTTAACAAGGAAAACATAGCAATTTGAATCACCCAAAACGAGTACCCGAGTCAAAAGTTATGACCATTTGAAGCTAGCGAAACCAAAACGGCAAAACTGCCTAAATAGCATTCTGATCAAATTTTGCTTTTGAAAGTCACTCTTCTGGTCCGATTCATTAAAAAGTTAAAACACGAAAGTTGTCCGGAACGACGTTTTCGTTCAGGAGTAAAGAAGCTCGAGCCCTGAAAACGCTTTCCGAGTGATAAATTTCTTCAAAATCTTAACAGCCCATTTTAGACCAAAGTCACTATATTATAGTTATCATTTACTAAGACCAAGAGGTCTAATGACCTAAAGCCAAGACCACAACCATGGCTAAAGCCAAGGTTGAGTCTCAAGACCATGGAAAAATGACCAAGGTCACGGCGAAGCCATGACTAAATGACCATATAAGCTTACTTAGGCGTAAACATGAAACAAGGAATTAGGCGATAACTTGAACAAACAATTTGGATCTACTTCACTTCAAAAGGAACCATGAGATATTACAAAGAGAAAATGGTCATATAAGACTTATGAAACTACCCCTAATAACAATCTTCATGTGCTAATAAACTTTCCTAAGTTTATTCAAATATTGGACATGTAACTTTTCGGATTAAAACTTATACATTTGTTATCAAATACTACAATAGTAGGGAGCCTCATGTGAGGAGTTCATTAAGTAAGCCGTCGAGATGAGTTGTGGATTTACGAGTTAAAGTGTCCTGGCTCCTCGAACGTTTACTCTATGACTTCTGAATTATGTCGGCCCGAACGGTAGTAAGAGATATACAATCTATACATGTTCCATAAACCATTTATATTCAAAGACTTACACTATATACTAAGTACTACATCATGAACATTATGCAAGACATATATAGGCAATTCTTCGTATTCTTAGACGTTACTCCAAACCTAAGTCGCAACGTTCTATTATAGGATGCTCTTAGAGACTTTCACGATTCGACTACCACTTTGATTTCACATCACTTAAGCTTAAGGTGAGTCATAGCCCCTACTCTTTTCATACTTGTTTTAACTCTTGGGGGGGATACATGCTCAACTACTTGCTTACTTGTACAAATACTCTTAAACATTTATACTTGATTGTTTATACTTGATTGTGTTACACTTGATTGTCTTATACTTGATCGCATTATACTTGATTTTCATATCTACATGATTGCATTATATTTAATTGTGAGACTTCCAGTGGCTCCAGATTAAGTTGCTGGATGACCATTGAGACTTCCGATGGCTCCAAATTAAGTTTTGGATGACCATTGAGGCTATTGATACATCCTAACATTTGCGAATGTTGGATACATCATAAACGTGAGGTCTTCGGAGATGAAGTGTAGACTCACGACTAATTGCTAAACTGTTTTGATGAACTTATACATGTCTTTATTATTCATACTATATGTTAGCAGTGGGTTGTGAACACACAGGTTGCAAGTCTCTTATGGCGGGATTTGCAACTGAGTGGATTCTCAATGCCTTTGCTGTGTGAACATTCTTTTGCGGCTTTTTCAACTGTTTTAAGACAAACTCTATGAACTCACCAACCATTGTGTTGACACTTTAGCATGTTTATCTCAGGTCTATAAGGTGATAGCTGTTGCATGGAGCATAGAGTCGCTTGGCATGTTTTGAAGACTTATGCTTTTATCTTTACCATTCGATTTGTCTTAAAACTCTTATGTATTGTATTATTGAACTCAAGTTTGTATTTCGGAATTTTTTAATCGAATGGTCACTTTTCAAAACGTCTCATTTAGAGTTCGTTTTCTATACCTTTTTTGGGTAAAGGGGAGTAATCCTGCACCCGGTAAAATACATTAATCAAAAAACGTTTAAGTACAATGGAAGAGAGTGAGTCTCTCATCGAAGTCCCTAAGGACACTACCACTACCACTATATAAGAATGACAGGCCACTCTTATAACTACCAGATCTAAATACAACTAATGATGACTAGCAATAAAATACAATACATCACAACTCAAAATAAATTTGAAGTCTTCTTAGTCATCCTAGCGATCCAGATCATAAACATGCGAACTTCCAGCTTCAACCAATTGCGTCTTCTATTAGTATTATGCAAAGTGCATAATCTAATAACCTAATGAGAGTGACTTCCGTAGCAATCGAGTTTGAAGCATAAACATGGTCTAAACGACCAATGACTTGAACCAATCTTCCAACCAATACGAGTGAAACACATGAAGACAACTAATGATCAAATCACAATCCCACCACACCTCCCATGATAAATCAAAGACAGAAATTTGTAACTTTAAACGCCATGTCATGGAAGAACGAATAGGGTTTTTGAATAAGTAGCCCTAAAACTTATTTACCAACTAACTGATCTTGCAATTGCGAATAGAATCAGAATGCACATCATCATGACCAGCAACATACCAATAACATCATCTAAATCCATAGCAGCAGCATAGGGACCAAGATGAAATAACCTAGGGTTTCCAGCACCGATCACAAATCCAAATGATACATATTGGTAATCGATCTTGTGAAAGGAGAAGCAAGTTAGCATGGTTCGAATATAATCAGCATTCCAACAATCGAACCAGAATTGCCAATATGGAAAATATCAAACCCTAACATCCATCATCACTATCACCACATCAATAGAAAAATTAAATCCTTGTAAACCCAAATTGCATGGCAGCGATGAACAGCTAATATCAAAACTAGGGTTACAAAACCCTAACTTGGACAATGAAACACCATTATTGATCTGCTAACGCCAATCCAAAATATAAAGGTAAACCAGCAAGATCAAAATGATAAATCAGTAGGGAAACAAACCCTACACATCCCAGCATCATAACCATCTCTCTCAATACCCCACATCCCATAAAATTTCCATACCAGTATTCAAACAAGGAACGCACAAAATAACAACCAGCCCTACTGAGGGTAACAACCATGCAAGTAACAGATCGAGTGTAACAAAACCCAAAGGTTTTGTTTAGGCGTTCAAAGATTCCACCCAATAGAAACGATAAGCAAAAACCTAAAAAAGGTTTTTTTGACCATAAGCGCAGCAGCATAAATCAAAACCATAAACCATAAACCCTTTAGCTACACAATAAAAAACGAAACCCTAATTGAATTTCGAATGAAGAACCATGAGCAGCAACAAGGGATCGACCAAATATATAGTCGATTAAGAAATAACCGACTATAGAATCAAGAGATCAGGATCGATTAATACATAATCGTTTTCTATACCTTGTTCTTTGTATTATGAAGTAGCACCCCTATGACACAGTCTTCCGCTGCGGTATTTTGGGGGTGTTACAGATTGGTACCAGAGCCTTGGTTATAGAGAACTAGGTTGCATTGAGTACCTAGACTATAACTGCTATATACGTTAGGACCCTTCTCTTTATTTTGCCTTACACACACTTCATGCGCCTATGCTTATTGCTAATTGTTTGTTTAGAAGAAACCCCAGACAATAGTCAAGTCATCAAAAATTTAGAGCTAAGTAATAATTGTTTAATTAACTTAATCTTGTGACAGTTCTTGTTTGATAAGACATAAGATTAAGTTAAATAAAGGTTATTAGTTTCCTGTAGAGATTTGATGATTTGCCTTACACTTACTTTATATGATTCTAATACCTAGAAGTGGTTCATATGTCCTAGTACGACACTCAAACCTTTCTACAAGTGTGACTAGTCCATTTCGTCGTATCACCTTCTCTAGATACCCAGACTACGTTACCCTTTCACAACTTAAGAGCAGATGATAGAAAGTCTACCCAATTATGTAGTACCAATTGTTGATTTAGGTGTGCCTGGAAAATATGTATACGTGTGAAAGGAAGCAATTATAATTATGGTGGCCAACATAATTATAAATGCGTCGCGACTCACGTAGACATATGTGACCATGCTCACATTAATCAATGATTGACTCAAAATTGACAAGATTTAAGACTAAGTAGTCTAGGAATATCACCTCATATCTGACGTCGACAAAATATCCCTCCTTGTAGATATCATGCCACCAAAGAGAGTAACTCGTAGCACTAGCCGAGGTGGAGCAACACCAAGAGGTGGAAGAACTGGTGGTCGTGGAGGTAGAGGAGCTGCTCACGACACTAGTAACCCTAGTAATGATAGTGGAAGAACTGGTGGACGTGGAGGTAGAGGAAATGCTCACGACACTAGTAACCCTAGTAACGATGGTGGAAATCCAGATGTCTCCACCATTATCGCCCAACAACTACAAAACCTACTTCCCACTATAGTCACACAAGTTGGCAATCACATGAACAATTCGGGAAACCACGGAAGCATAAATGACGCTACAAATGATGGAGGAAGGAATAACAACAACAACCACGACAACAACAACAACAACAACAACCATAGGACTGGATGTACGTATAAGGAATTTACGTCATGCAAACCAATTGAGTTTAACGGTAAAAGAGGTGCATTGGCATATACACGATGGGTTGAGAAGATGGAGTCAGTGATTGATATCAGTAACTGTGCAATCCACCAGAGAGTGAAATATTCTGCATGCTTGCTATCAGAAAAGGCATTGACATGGTGGAACATGCAGATTCAAGCAAGGACTAGAGAAGCAGCTGTAGGCATGACATGGGACGACTTTAAGGGACTACTGAAGGAAGAATACTGCCCGGTTAATGAAATGCAAAAACTAGAAGACGAGTTTTGGCATCACTCTATGGTAGGGGCTGGTCATGCAACCTACACAGATCGGTTTCATGAACTAGCTAAACTAGTTCCTCATCTGGTTACCCCTGAATCCAAGAGGATTGAGAGGTATATCTATGGCCTTGTTCCCGAGATTCGTGGGATGGTGAAAACAACCGAACCTCCCACAATTCAGAGTGCAATATTAAGAGCAGGGACCCTAACAGATGAGATGGTTAGGAATGGAACTTTGAAGATTAGTGATAAAAGGAAGGGAGCAGGTGAATCAAGCGAGCAAAAGGGTACAATGGTTGATAATAAGAGAGTAAGAGGATTTGCGGCAACAGTTTATGATCAGGGAAAGTATGAAGGTCCACATCCTAAGTGTAATAAATGTGCTTATCATCATCAGAGGTCTGAGCCCTGTCGAATGTGTACTAATTGCAATCAAAAGAGCCATTTTACAAATCAGTGTAAAGCAACGGCAAGGCAAGTAACACCGGTGAATGCAGGCAATATAAGAAACAACCAAAAGACATGCTTTGAGTGCAACAGCCCAAACCACTTCCGAGATACTTGTCCTAAGTTAAATAGGGCACAGGGACAAGTGCTGGACAACCCAACTTTAGCCGTTATGCTTGAAGAAAATAACCCAAACCGTGGATACAATGTTAGTCCACCTCGGGGTCGAGCATACTATTTGGGTGCTAAGGAAGCCCGCAATGCGTAACGGGTACGTACCTTATCCTACCATATTATTCTATTCTAGTTCAAAATCTAGCTTTATTATGCCGTTATTAAGATAAGAGACCTAGACACACTAAACTTCGGGACAAAGTTTCCTGAAGGGGTAGAGACTGTAACAATTCGCAATTTCAGGTTAACTTTTATTCCCGAAAATTTCACTATTCACTTTTTACTATTCACTTTTCACTATTCATCTCAGAAATTTTTATTTCATATTCTCGTAAGTTAAACTATTTTAACGATAATCGGAGAGTTTGACGCTCGTCGGATCATTTCTGCAAAAATCACAAAGCCGTGTCCGAGATTTACTTTTAGGTTTAAACGTCCTTCCAGCATCCCGATATATCCATAAAACATTATAAACAATAGAAATATGATTTTCTATCATTTTATGACAATTCCAAAAGTTTTGGAATTTTACGTTTTTCAGTTCAGCGTTTTACGCGAATTGCGCGTTTTAGACCCGTGTTTCCAGTTTTTAGCAGGGTTTTAGCACCCGATAGATCCTACCACTCATTTTATATTTTATTATGGACTATATTGACATATTTAACAATACTTTCAAGTTTCATATTTTTACGATACCCGGTTTTACGTTTTGAGGCTTAATCATTTACGGTTAGCTTTTTACGGAGTCAAAATGCACAAACTAAGCAAGATAACACCAAGACTCATCATCTAGTCATCTTATCCTCCTTGAACCGCCATTTAGGGGGGGGGGGAGTCACCATTTTGTGGCTTGATCTTGACCATTGATCTCTAGGATGTTTACAAGTGTCTAAATTAACCATGGTTACATTCTAACCCAATATATAGTTAACTATTTTTCTCATCCTATAAATAGCCAACTAATAACACATATAAAACTTGCACCACACCTTCTTATAACCTTCAAGTCCTAAAACCTAAGGCACTTTTCTTATATTTTGTAAGAAAGTTAACTAGTTTTTGAAAGAAAACTAGTGTTTGATCTTCAATCTTGGAAATTTTCTAAGAAAAGTTGTTATAACTTTAAAGTCTCCAAAAAGACGTCGTTATAATCTTCAAATAGCTTTGGACTTCAAGAAGGCGTCGTTATAATCTTCAAATAACCTCGGTTTATCATAGGTTGCAAAGGAGGAAAGCTTGTTCAAACAAAGTCCTAGTTCTTGTCCTAGTTTCCCTTTTTCATTAAGGCCAAAAGTTGTAAGCAAACCCTAACATACTTTCTTGCTTAATTATCATTTTCATGCTCTTTGTGTTTCCTTTCATGCTATATATGTTCTTGTTATTGTGTTCATGATGTTTAAAAATGGATAAAACAAGTATTGGTATACATATGTTAACTTATGACAAGTAAACAAGCAACCTTGTGATTTTTATGGAGAACCACGACCAAAATAGTATAACTTTGATATTTGACACTTACTTACTGTTAAATAGGACTTAACAAGGAAAACATAGCAATTTGAATCACCCAAAACGAGTACCCGAGTCAAAAGTTATGACCATTTGAAGCTAGCGAAACCAAAACGGCAAAACTGCCTAAATAGCATTCTGATCAAATTTTGCTTTTGAAAGTCACTCTTCTGGTCCGATTCATCAAAAAGTTAAAACACGAAAGTTGTCCGGAACGACGTTTTCGTTCAGGAACAAAGAAGCTCGAGCCCTGAAAACGCTTTCCGAGTGATAAATTTCTTCAAAATCTTAACAGCCCATTTTAGACCAAAGTCACTATATTATAGTTATCATTTACTAAGACCAAGAGGTCTAATGACCTAAAGCCAAGACCACAACCATGGCCAAAGCCAAGGTTGAGTCTCAAGACCATGGAAAAATGACCAAGGTCACGGCGAAGCCATGACTAAATGACCATATAAGCTTACTTAGGCGTAAACATGAAACAAGGAATTAGGCGATAACTTGAACAAACAATTTGGATCTACTTCACTTCAAAAGGAACCATGAGATATTACAAAGAGAAAATGGTCGTATAAGACTTATGAAACTACCCCTAATAACAATCTTCATGTGCTAATAAACTTTCCTAAGTTTATTCAAATATTGGACATGTAACTTTTCGGATTAAAACTTATACATTTGTTATCAAATACTACAATAGTAGGGAGCCTCATGTGAGGAGTTCATTAAGTAAGCCGTCGAGATGAGTTGTGGATTTACGAGTTAAAGTGTCCTGGCTCCTCGAACGTTTACTCTATGACTTCTGAATTATGTCGGCCCGAACGGTAGTAAGAGATATACAATCTATACATGTTCCATAAACCATTTATATTCAAAGACTTACACTATATACTAAGTACTACATCATGAACATTATGCAAGACATATATAGGCAATTCTTCATATTCTTAGACGTTACTCCAAACCTAAGTGGCAACGTTCTATTATAGGCTGCTCTTAGAGACTTTCACGATTCGACTACCACTTTGATTTCACATCACTTAAACTTAAGGTGAGTCATAGCCCCTACTCTTTTCATACTTGTTTTAACTCTTGGGGGGGATACATGCTCAACTACTTGCTTACTTGTACAAATACTCTTAAACATTTATACTTGATTGTTTATACTTGATTGTGTTACACTTGATTGTCTTATACTTGATCGCATTATACTTGATTTTCATATCTACATGATTGCGTTATATTTAATTGTGAGACTTCCAGTGGCTCCAGATTAAGTTGCTGGATGACCATTGAGACTTCCGATGGCTCCAAATTAAGTTTTGGATGACCATTGAGGCTATTGATACATCCTAACATTTGCGAATGTTGGATACATCATAAACGTGAGGTCTTCGGAGATGAAGTGTAGACTCACGACTAATTGCTAAACTGTTTTGATGAACTTATACATGTCTTTATTATTCATACTATATGTTAGCAGTGGGTTGTGAACACACAGGTTGCAAGTCTCTTATGGCGGGATTTGCAACTGAGTGGATTCTCAATGCCTTTGCTGTGTGAACATTCTTTTGCGGCTTTTTCAACTGTTTTAAGACAAACTCTATGAACTCACCAACCATTGTGTTGACACTTTAGCATGTTTATCTCAGGTCTATAAGGTGATAGCTGTTGCATGGAGCATAGAGTCGCTTGGCATGTTTTGAAGACTTATGCTTTTATCTTTACCATTCGATTTGTCTTAAAACTCTTATGTATTGTATTATTGAACTCAAGTTTGTATTTCGGAATTTTTTAATCGAATGGTCACTTTTCAAAACGTCTCATTTAGAGTTCGTTTTCTATACCTTGTTCTTTGTATTATGAAGTAGCACCCCTATGACACAGTCTTCCGCTGCGGTATTTTGGGGGTGTTACAACCTATGTATAATTCAGGAAGGATTATGCCATGAAGGAAATAGTTACCTTTTTAAAGTATTGCTAATAACAATCTTCATTTAAAAGCGTTTTAGACAAGTAAACTCTTTTATAAGTGTCTTTTTCTGACAAACTCTCCCTGGATACTTACCCCACTTGTCACCTACATTAGCCATTAAGTTGGATTGTTCCATTGACTTCTCTAGGAGAGACTTTCCATATCAATTACGAGTAGGATTCCTCGATACCAGAAAAGCAAGGAAAGGATAAAAGAACTACTAACCAGGACTAGAAGTATATAGCAAGAAAAATTCATAACTCAACAGCAATCCTAAGATACCACAAGACCATCCGACTCACCATCTCTGACCTAGTTGTCCGATTTTATTATTCAAAGGTACTAGCTAGACTGAGCTATAGACTCCCTTAAGGCATTGTGTTCTCAAGAAATTTTAGATAACCTCACCTATACATCGAGAGAGGCATCAGACTCAAGAATATCTCCCCAGCTACATGTGAAGACAATACGGAAATTCATCGACAAAGTATCAATTGAAACCCTCATATTGCCAACATGATGACAATTACAACGATAAACCATCTCAAGACTTAAGTTGGTTGAATACCTAGGCTTGTAGTTTTGCCAGATAACCACCAATAGGCACCATCCAATATCAGGAACCGAACATCAGACATCTATGCATTATGGGAACATTACCTATCCTACTATTTTATCCTTGTTAGTATTTTCACTTTAAGTAAAGTTGATTTAAAAATTTGTGTTTATACAAATCACATATCTCATAGAAAATAATTTTTGAATTGCCTATTTTGAACAAGTACGATCCTTTTAATCAATATTTAGCTAAACCATTGTACAATGGGAAATATATAAACATCAAACTTTGGTAAACAGTCCTATTTGAAAACCGCGTCACATTTCCTAACTATTGAATTTTGAATCATCAAGAAAGATATTATTTAGTAAACCATTTGCTTCATTTTCTAAATTCGTTTATTCAGAAAAAGATTTCGACTAAAAACTCAAAAATCGCGAGATCAATTTTGAAAACCAATCACCATGCTACATCGCTTATGCATTTAGCGCTTTGTGACTTGACAATAAGGAATATTAGAATATGTGATGAAGAAAATTAGGAGGGACACCATAGAACGATTACAAACGTCAGTAATGGAGACCAAGCATAGTAGGCAAAGAATGACACATGTCTTAGCAATCCATTAGATCAAAACACAAAGAATCAAACATTGTTACCCATACTCTATCCCCTTCAAATAACGCCGAGTTCGAAAGAAAAACGTTGTGGAATTAGTCACAAGATGCATTGTAACCGTTTCAATTATTCCTGGTAAAGGTGATCGAATCACCTTAGACTTCTAGCAATCATTTTAAGATTTCCTTCGGAATCCCATTTAGATGTAAACACCGCCTATCATCCTCAGACCAATGGTCAGATTGAGAGGACAATTCAAACATAGGAAAGATATGCTCAGAGAGTGAGCAATTGACTCTTGAAATGGTTGGACTAACCATTTATCATAAATCAGATTCATTTGCAACGATAGTTATCGCACGAGCGTAGAGACTACACTATTTGAGGCATTTTATGGTCGAAGTACCAATTACCCATTTACAGACCAAAATCGGAAAGTTAAATTCACTGGTCTAGAACTAAACTATGGAACAACGAAGGAAATTTCTTACAAGTCAAGAATCAATTACAAGTTCAATAAGTTGTAAACCCTTAGAACTTCAAGTTAACGGCAGGATTATGTTGAAAGTTCTGCCTAGGAAAGGCATGATATTATTCGGAAAATTTGGAAAGTTAAACCCGATATACACTGGACCACTTAATACTTCAGACAGAGTAGGCCTAGTGGCCGTCAGACTTGAGCCTTGTCAGAGAACAGCTGGATTACACAACCATGTTTCACCTATTCAAATCCCAGGAATTGACTTTCAGATTAGTCACTCGTAATCCCATTTGGAAAGGAATCCAACCCAAGAACAAACGTAGACTTGGTAATAACCAATAGAAATCATGGACTGTTAGGTCAAACGGTTGAAGCAGATTCGAATTCCTATCGTGGAAGTTCGCTGAAATTCTCAATTATTATCATCTTTTAACCAATACCACCTCAGAGACCAACACAAACTGAACTTCGGGACGAAGTTCCTGTTAGAGGGGAAGACTGTCACAACTCGTAATTTCTGGTCATTTTCCAAACCTCGACAATTTACTATTCACAAGTTACTATTCATCGATCACTATTCATCGTTTTCGAGGTCAATTTGATATTCTGAGAAGCGTTCAGAAACTTTTACTATTCACTTGACACTATTCATTTCCGGAAGAAAACACTATTCACGTACATTACTCATTTTCATCATAAATTTAGTTTACGAGTATTTAAATTCGCGTAACCGTATTGGTTCAGGAGTGAATTCATGCATTATCATTGGGACACTTCATATAGATTAGAAATAGTCTGCATATCATCATTATGGCACTTGCATACTATTACACTCGTAGGATATTTAAATTAATACTTTTTGTATAATTGACTTTTTACGTATAATTATTTCTATATAAACGTTAACAAACGATCAATAATGTGACTAACACGTCCGACACTCCCGACTATGATCCCAATATATTTTTATATTCATTTAATAATATAAAAATTATAATATTAATTTGCCCGGTATTTTGGAAATTTATTTATTTCGTATCATACGCCTAATTTAATTACGACGATTTTCATAGAAATTAAACGACGATTAACCAAACACTCAATATTTATATCCAACCTATTTTTATAAAATTTTACAACTTTATTTTATCCCGGTTAACTCCGTTAAAATTTATTTTTAGTTAACCCGGTACCCGGTACACCTTAAAATTTCAAATGAATACATAAACTTACACCTTATACCACTAACTCAATTATTTGTCCAAGTTTTCATCCTTCCTTCATTAATGCCGCCCCCCCCCCCCCCCCCTCCATACAAATCCTCTTACATGTTTGAAAACCTTCTACTAACTCCTATATGTGTCATAGATATTTTTACATGAAATATATATATATATATATATATATATATATATATATATATATATATATATATATATATATATATATATATATATATATATATATATATATATATATACATATCACAACAATAATTCACTAAACTCTTCTCATTTTCACCACAACTACAAGAAACTCATCTTTCTTTTCTCTTCTCTTTTGGTTCACGGCAACAACAACACAAGAGGCAAGACACCTCATTTTTTTCAAGATCTAGTAACATTTAAGTATAGTTTGTATTCCTTTTTGGGTTTTGAAAGATAAACTCAAGGTTTACTTAGGTTTTCACCTCCAAAACTCTCCAATCTTTGAAGTAAGTATATCAAACTCATTTTTATAATTTTTCCAAGTTTATACAAGATCCATATGGTTTTTATACTAGATCTACATGCATATGTTATTTATACCACTTTATTTTTTTAAACTTTTAACTTTTGAACCTTAGAAAGTGATTATTGTTAGATCTTTGTTAGATCTACTTTGTTTATGAAGTCTAGGAACCCATGACACCCTAAGAAGGTGTATGGTAGGATTAGACTAGTTTTGTGGTGATTGAAAGTGGTTTGGTTGAAGTTGGAACAAGTTTGAAACTAGGAAAATGATTTTGGAAAATATATATATACCTACTGTCCCTATTTTGGAAACGTGGGAAATTCAGGAACTCAGGGGTAATTTTTGACCAAAGATTTAGAAAATACTTTCAAAAACGAAACTTTAGGCGAAAGAACGGATTAAAACGAGCTTATAACGAAGAAGTTATGATTTTTGCAAATTAATTGACGAAAACTATTTCCTGAAAAACTGCATGCTGTTTGGAAATTTTCGACAGACAAATAGAAGCGTTAAACGTAACCTAGAGGAGCCGAGTTATCAAAAATATATTAGTACTTACTAAAACGAATCCGTGGACATAAAGAACGAGGAAAATGAACTTAAAACGACCAAGTTATACGTGTTTTAAAATCGTCAAAACTATATATCTATATAGTCACTACTAGAAAATAATATAACTACGTACTAAATCATATATTTTCTAGATTTCTTATTCAAGGAGTTTATTTGTAACTAACGAAGTACGTACGACTCGAGGTTTATTACGCGACTACTAGACATTATTTTAAGGTTTCCAAGACAAGGAATATAACACTAACGTTTTTACACGATATATTACGATAAGTTTTTATAATCCTAATTGGACTTATTTTTCCTAAGTACGGAAACTATTTTACTTTGACAATAACTAGTATTTCCAAGTTACGAGTGGTATAGGTATCATGTGCATGTGCATTCATTACATCACGGCATGATCTAAATTAGATCACATTCATTCATTTAGGTTGCGGCTAGTGTTCGCGCCTTGTTGTCCCGATCATTCCATCACTTTGTACTATCATTTCGAGGTGAGTCATAGCCCCACTTTTACTTGTTTAATTACTTTATAAACTCTTTGGGGGAGATACATGCTTAAATACTTGTTTTATACTTTTACACGATTTGAATTACTTTTTGGAGGAGAATACGCTGCTTTAATTATTTTTGTACAATGCCAAAGTATTAAATTCCATACATTGCTTAAGTTGCCTTATTACCACGACATAAGTCCCCTTTAATATCATGGACCGTTAATTAAGATGCAAGCGAGAGTGAGTGGATAGATCTATCGAGGGTGACTCCTCCATTCGTGTTTGGGTTGCTCCATAAGGAAAACGAATGCATTTCATTTCTAATATATTACGAGTGTCTGGTAAACACTCATTTGGGGCCAAGTAACGTCTAGCTTCGGTGTCATGAGCTTAAGAGACAATGTAGTTTTACGACTGAAAAACTTATTACTTTACTTATACTTGGGCTATTGTACATACGATTAAAGTTATATACTGATGGTTTTTATAAACTTGGTTACTGATTTATTACTGATTTACGATGCCTTTGCATCAATCTTATTACTGAATTACGATGCCTTTGCATCAATCTTATTACTGAATTACGATGCCTTTGCATCAATCTTATTACTAATTTACGATGCCTTTGCATCAACCTTATTACGGGTTTACGATGCTTTTACTGGGAAATTCTTCTCTCCAAGTGTTTTACCATACCTACTTGTTCTCTAAAATCTATGAACTCACCAACCTCGTGTTGACACTTTAGCATGTATTTTCAGGTTATTAAGGTAGCTCATGTTGCATGCATTTGGACCTTCATGGAGTCGCGGAGACGACGCGTCTGACTATATTTTTCTACACCTATGAACGTTTGATCTTGTTGAACTTATTTTACCTAAATTGGCAATACCTTTTGGGACCTATATTTTTGTAAAACTCTGAATGTTTTTAATGATCAAACGACGTATATTCCAAACGACACTTTAGGTCGTTCAATATAACTGTAACTGTGATGCTATGACAGTCACACCCAGGTATTCCATTCCGCTGCAAGTCAGGTAAATTGGGGGTGTGACATGGTTTGTTGTATGATTTTCTGAAACACCATGAACCTGAAGTGGAAAAAGATAGAGCTTTTCGAGGAGGATACTCACCATCACCAACACCAAATTTTTTGGCACTCGTAGCTCAATCTCCCTATGCTCCACCACCTATGTCTAATCATGCATATGTTCAAGAGCAAAACTACTTCAGTTATCCACAATCTTCTACCTCGAACCAAATGGTCCCTTATGATTCATCTCCACAGAATACTTCTACTCAACTTGTTCCATTAAACAACAATGATGCAGTATATTACTCCAACTCCAATGAAGATGACGATGATGACTTTAATATGTTGAATCAGGGACTTGCTCTTATTGCTCGTGCTTTTAGCAAATTCTCCAACAAAACAAACAACCGTCAACGTTCATCTTCTAACACAAGGAATCAAGCTGTTATCAATGATGGAAGAGTGGAAATTCAGAATCGTAACTATGGTCGATCTGGTTCAGGAAGTTCTTCAGGAAATTTTGGGAATGGTCGGTTCAGGAACAACTCAGGATCTTCTCAGCAAAGGACTGAACCACCAACTCAGGGAATGCAGTGTGGTGCTATAATTGTAATGAACAAGGTCATATAGCGACAGCATGTCCCAAACCGCGAACTCGGGGAAGTAAGTTTCACAAGCAGGCGTTACTCATGGCTCTTCAAGATGAAAAAGATGGACATTTCCCTAAACAAGATAACAACTTCATGGCAAATGTGAACAATGATGATGACATGGAAGATCTGGAAGCCAATGCAGCTGTGATGCTTATGGCCAACATGCAGGAACTTCAGTTTAATGATTCAGGTCCAGTGTATGACACTGACTGCTTGTCTCAGGTACATGACCAAAAAGCATGCCTAATACATGAAATAGCCTCACCCTCTGCTTCTGAATCAGATATGGCGCAAGTTGTTCCATCTAAATCATCTTCATATTCTCAAACAGATGAACAAATAAGCACAGTTGTCATATTTGATGATGACACAGTTGTTTCATTTGATGATCCTATTGAGAATGATAAACATGATCATTTAGAACAACATGAACCATCATTTGATCCAGACCCTGACCTCATATTGTTATCTAAACAACTGAATGCTCAGCAATTGCAAATCATAAAATGCAACGAGAAAAACAAAGCTTTAAAAGAAACAAATGAGTCTCTTGCGAGAGATATTGAGTGTTATAAAATTCAACTTTCAAATCAGGAAGACAAGATTAAACATGCAAAAAGTTTTGAAAAAGCTTTTCAAGATTCTTACAACAAAGAACAAGATCTTCAACACAAAATGCAAGATTTAATTGAGTCAAACGGAAAGTTGATTTCGAAACTCGAAAGTGAAAAGTGTGAACTGAAAATGCAAGTTGCACGTCTTCAAACAGTACTTTCAAAAACAGAAACAGAATTGTCAAGTTGTAAAGTGACTGACTGAACCAAAACCCTAGCGTATTCTCTCTCCCTTGTGGAGATTTCCGGCCGCCACCCTCACAACTTTTCCGGCCAAAATTAATTCCTAACTCGTCCTCTCTAATCTTCTATGAAGGTTATGCAATACGATTAGGTTATTAACAATCTATTGAGGGTGGTTGGTATCGATTTTCACTCTTTATCTGTTCGGATCTCTCCATATCTTGGCGATTTTAAACCCTAATAATCGTCTTTCATCAGACTTACAAATCGCTTTTCTCTAAAAACCCTAACCTATCCTCTAACGATTACAACTTTTGTTAGGGTTTTTATTTGGTCGGCTTTGATTCCTGATCGCAATTCATTCTTACTGGGTGGGTCGGTTTAAGTATTCCCTATTTATTTAGGGTTTTATTCAGATCGATTCTAGCATCTTATCACTTTTGCGATTAGGTTTTATTATCGTTGATTGTTCTCTTGGCTGTCATTCGCTTGCTGCTGATTATGCTTTCATGTTTATTCAAAACCTTTTTGGGTTTCTGATTCAGCGTGCAAGTTGGAGTTTTGTTGGTGTCCTGGTATGCTTCAACGCTCACCAAATCTTTTCTAGGGTTTGGTCATTCTTCTAGGTTCATAACCCTTTACTAGGGTTTGCATTGCCGTATGGTTGGAAGTTGTTGGGGGCTGTTGTGACATTGTTTGGGGGTTACGAGAGAGATGGTCGACAAGTTGGGAGGGTACCTTGTTCAAAAACCCTTGTTCGGTATGATTGAGTGCTACTGGTTTGATTATTGGTCATGGTTACTTTCTTCAAAGAGTAGTTGCTCCATTATGGAAGTTAAGTTTGAAGGTACTCTTGTTCAAAAACCTTTCGTTCTGATTTGGATCATCTTTGGGACACAACAGGTTTGCGATGGTTTTGTCCCGTTGCTGCTTATTCATGTTTTATTATTGTTGTTGCTCAAGATGGCTTATCAAGTTCCTCCTTTGTTGCTGCATATTACTTGATCATTGGTTGTTGTCTTCATGCGTTTCAATCATATTTTTTTGGAAGATTAGTTCAAGTTCGAATATGCTGGAAGGTTGGGTCGATTAGACCATGTTTATGCTTCAAGTTTGTTTTGCTACGGAAGTCACTCCTATTAGGTTATTAGATTATGTTTTTTTGCATAATACTAATAGAAGATGCAATTGGTTGAAGCTGGAAGTTCGCATGTTTAAGATCTGGATCGCTAGGATGACTAAGAAGACTCAAAAGTAGACTTTACTGTTTATTTGAGTTGTAATGTATTGTAATTTTATTGCTAGTCATGGTTAGTTGTATGTTAGATCTGTTTGTTATAAGAATGGCCTGTCATTCTTATATAGTGGTAGTGGTAGTGTCCTTAGGGACTCCGATGAGAGATTCACTCTCATCCATTGTACTTCAACGTTTTTTTGAGTAATATTTACCAGGGTTTGAACCCTTTTACCCAAAAAAAAAAAATACGAAAAAGGAAGTATATAGATGACTTACTCGGTGAGATTGTTGATCTTGAAAAACAACTCAAAGAATTTCGTAATATTGTTTACAAACACGGGAACTCTGTCACAACAATTCAGAAATTTACTTTAAAACCGAGACCCGATAAAGGATTTGCACTTGGCGATTTCAAATCAATGTTTCTTCACACGGCATTCAAAGAAATTCCTAAAATTTATAGTATGGACCATTTGCTTGATAATACGATTGTGCGTGCTGTTGTTTTTGATACTGAGGAAGAGGAAGAACTTGAAGAAGAGAGTCGATCTAAAATGAGTTATGTTCAATATTGGACACCATATGATTATTCACAAGCTCCTCATATTTCTAAATCTTTTGTTCCTCAAAAGGAATTACCTGAGAAATCATGGTATGTCACTGAGTCATATGTTTCATCCTCTAATGCGGCCCCCGTCCAAACTGTAGCACAAATAAATGGTCCTTTACCATCATCCGGTGAACTTACACCTTTACCGAAAAGTTGTCATGTCTTAAATTATTTCAAAACTTTTATGGAAGACATCGAAATTTTGGAGGAAACAATTGAACGTAATTTTGAAATAAAAATTGAAACCTTTCAATCCGCTTACGAGCGAGAAAAGAGAGATATTTTTCAAAAACAAATGTTGCCAATTGTCAAACACCTCCGTCTCTGTGCTACACGTTGGGATCAGGAACTTCAAAACGAGGTCAAAAATATGATAAACGTTTTCAACTCTACTGAAAATGAGATTTTGGTTCAAAAGCAAAGAAATAGAATTTTAAAGAATGATGTTGATCGACTCTTGGAACAAGTTCTCAATGCTGATATTTTGTCTGTTATCATGAATGATCTCTATAAATCTGATACTTCTATGCTTATGGATGATCTTTGTGTTGATAATAACTTGTTGAATGTGGAAATCGAGACACTTAAACATGATAATGATAAGCTGAGAATACAAAATGATGATGTGACAAAACAATTTTCTAAAGAAATTTGTCTACTCAAACAAAGGTTTGAATGGTGTCAAGCTCAAAGTCTTGAAACGGAACTGAAACTTCAAAGTCAAAATATTTCAAACTCTTGTCAGCTTTGCAAAAACAATGAGTCTTTCAAAAGTCTGTGTCTCAAATACGAGAAAGAAATTGCGGATTTAAAAATTGAAAACGTTGCATATCAACAAAACCACGAAGACATCAAATATTGCAATGGTGTACATGAGTCAAATATTCAGGATAAGAATCACATCATCATTGATTTGAAAGAGAAAATCAAGATATTCCAAAAAGGAAAGTTTGTTGACACCACGGTGATAGCACCAGGATTGTATCAATTAGACAAAACTTCTAAAGGAAATGTTGTTCAAAATACTAATGTTGATAACTCCACTTCTACAGGACTAGTCTCCACTAATAGCGTTAGCAGACGCAAGCGAAAAAGTAAAAAGAAGAATAGGCTCTGGCAACGTAAAAGAGGATCACTAGAAGCTCAAGAAGTAGAAGATAAACTTAGGAATTTGAATAAAACTCATGTTGCATCAGATTTAGATTCTAATTTGGCAAATTGTAATCAAAATCTAAATGTAACGAATGATGAACCTTTGAATGTTTTGAATATTAATGCATCTTGTGTGTTTTGTCGTAAAAGCGTATCATCTGGTGATCATACAAAATGTATAGCTACTTATCTTCTGAATCGTCATAAGAAACATAGGACACGCATTCCTCCTAGGCCCACTACTGCCTCTAAGTCTAACTTAGGAAAGCCGCCTTCTACGGCTTCTAATGAAGTTGAGTTACCCCCATAAGTGCCGAGAACAAATCGAAGAATAAGCCAACTACTAGTGAATTCACCATTAAGAAAGCAAGAACTAGTTGGAATTGGCAACGTTGGTTACAACACAAACCAGACTTTAAATGGATTCCTAAATTGTTGAATACATGTGTTTCTAACCAACAGGAACCCGCACTTTCTTTGGGTTCCACCCTTACTTCTGTTCCATCCGTGTCTTCTTCTTGTGATGCAGGTGGTACAGATTGTTCTCTGGATTGTTTATAGCGGATGCACCCGACATATGACAGGCAATCTCAAACTGTTACACAACTTTGTCTCAAAGTTCATTGGCACTGTCAGATTCGGGAATGATCATTACGCTCTAATCATGGGATATGGTGACTATATCAGTGGGAACATTGAAATCAGCCGTGTTTATTATGTGGAAGGCCTTGGACACAACCTTTTCTATGTTGGTCAATTTTGTGATGGGGATCTAGAAGTTGCATTTCGTGAGAAAACTTGTTTCGTTCGTGACTTACAAGGAAACGATCTAATGTCTGGCTCACGTGGTTCTAATCTTTATACAATATCGATGTCAGATATGATTGCTACATCTCCGATATGTCTTCTCTCCAAAGCAGAATCGACTAAATCATGGTTATGGCACAAACGTCTTTCACACTTGAATTTCAAAACTATGACTGAACTTGCTCGTCACAAACTTGTTGATGGATTTCCAAGATTCCGTTTTATCAAAGATCACTTATGTTCAGCCTATGAACAAGGAAAAATTACTCGGGCTCATTTTCCTTCAAAACCTGAGCACAGTACGAATCATGTTTTACAATTGCTACATATGGATTTGTGTGGACCGATGCGTGTTCAAAGTATCAACGGTAAACACTACATTCTTGTAATTGTGGATGATTACTCCAGATGGACTTGGGTTTATTTCTTACGAAGTAAAGATCAGGCTCCTTCAATGATCATCACCTTTCTCACTAAAATTCAAGTTCAGTTACGCAATACGGTACGAATAGTCAAAACTGACAATGGAACTGAATTTAAGAATCAGACACTTCGGTCATATTTCGAGAAAGTGGGAATTGAACATCA
>JARVZY010000225.1:0-21579 GCA_030686995.1 Artemisia argyi
GGAAGCTGCTATATCCGGAGAATTGTATCAGCGGCTAGTTGTGTGTGACTGATGTGTGATTCTATCTCTCTTCACCAATGGTTCCATCAATGCACTCTGTGGATGGACACAAAAAGTTCTTAACCCGGTCTATGTACTCCAGTAGAATAGAGTGTAAATGTTGTACTTTTTGTAATTTTCACTTCTTGCTCCTGGCTTATAAAAAGATTCAAGTTATCAATAAATTGCAGAGATGCAGTAATGTTTTTTTAGTATAACACTTGTTTATTATCTCTTGGGTAGAAAAGCTATGCATATATGGTCATAGAAAAGAACTAAGCCTTGGTTTGACTTGTATATAGTTGTATACTAGCAGGGTACCCGCGCGTTGCAGCGGCGGGTACCATGCAATTTTAATATTTAGCGAAAATTTATTTTAATTCTATATTTTACGATACATATATATACGGATGACGACAATTTTAGTTTTGAATCATTTTATATAATAACAAGATTTTTCATATAAAAACTGTAGATTATCCACGTGATATTGTGACAATACTGAGTCGGTAGCTGTTATATTGTAAAGGTATAAGGTTAAATTAGTTGACAATAACCAGTAGTTACAAGTTATCATTAAATAATAACACCATAAAAAATTTTAAAAATCACTTACATTATAGTTATATTTATCCCAGAAGGATGATACAAGTAAAAGACTACTTATAAAGAAAGAAAAAAAAAATTACATATTCAAGAAGTCATGTGGGTTATTTAATTCGTATAATTATTATTATATAAATATATATAATAATTATAAAATATATATTTAGCACTTAGCACTTTGCTCCTTTGCATACTTTGCTTTGGAAAAATCGTTCGATTTTTATAAAACAAAGTTTTTAGCTTTTACGGTAAGTTTTATCAAAACAATTCTAAAAAGTGTATTTATTGTTTTCTCGAGGCACTCTTGCGATTTAATAATATTTTTTTGAATATTGTAAATTAGTATGCATTTTGAAACTCTATTGATTTAATAATATCGTTTTCGGACGATTTTTGTGAGCTGACCGAACCGGTGGTGACTCCGGTTCCCGGTTGAACCCGTTGGTCCAGTCTGTATTTTAAAACCATATGTACCATTAACTTGTTTTTACATATAAATTGTATGAAGCTTTGTGTGTTTTATCGTGTTGTACAATATGCATAATAACAAGTATTCTTCATATTAGGGGTGTTTTAAAAATAACATTTATTAGGTAATTATTGTTGTAGACGTTTTTTTTCCTTACATTAAATTACTTTGTATTTTCTTTTCATATTTTTTAAAAAACTTGTCTACAAAAAGTGCTTTAAAGAGTTGTAACCAATGCTATTATAGATGTATTTATTAAAATTTGCCATTATAAGTAAGTGTTGAATCTTAATTTTTTAAGCCTTCCATTTTAAGAATGTCCCAAATGCTTTATAATGTAGTATAGATTACATGTTTTATCATCACAAGCTGATCGGTTTGAAACTTTGAACTGTGGATATGCATTGATACATTTATGAGCTTCAGTTGAAATCTATTGTATTACAACAATATCGACAGCACAAATTTGCAAGTATGTATTATGACTTTAACAAACATATCTCTTAAAGAAACTTAAAGTTTACAAGGTGTATTGGTATTATGAATGAAATTACTTGATAAGTTTTAACAAAGTTACCAACTTGCAGAGAACAAATACGGAGTAGCAAATTATCTATTGATCATTCGAGAGTTAGCAAATGGATCATGTATGTAAGATTCAGCATAAGAGGGAACGGTGTGCTGGTTTTTTTACAGTATTTTTAGATTTGCATCAGTGGTCACTACTACAAAAATGGTATTTTAGACCTCCATATAAAGACCCTCTGTGAAGAACACAGGTGTAAATGACAATTTAGGCCACCTAAGAACCTTCAAAACCAGTTAGTATGATTTTCTAGACAAACTTTTTTTTATTTCATGAATTAATTAGGATTTACACTGAGGCAACTGTTGATTGTTGACTTATGAATCTGTGAGTGATGGAATTAGAGATTGTGGACCAACAGGGTGTTTGGGTAACCTTATGCTTAAAAGTTAAAAGTAAGCGGTTCTCAGTTTGCTATATGCTTATTAATAAGCAGATAAGCACTTAAAAAACACTCCAAAACACATGTTCACTAGAAAGTCTTTGAGTTTGATTATTGAAAGAGCTTATTAAGTATGTAAGTAGTTATGAATAAATAACCCCAAACACTCCTTTAGACTAGACGAGTTATATATTGTGTTTACGTGTATTCACTGTTGTCATGCTCATGATGTTCTATAAACTGAAAATGTAACATTCCCTTTGAGTGATTAGTTATTGCCGTGATCGAGTGGATTATGTCGGATGGCCCTTAGTGACTTCATTCATTTACTAAGACAGTTTTGGTTGACACCGGTAGCTCTAATCTATGGGTATACCGTCGTCAAAGTGTTACTTTTTGGTGAGTTTCTGTTATTTAGATACATAGATTGATTTGTAATTTTTATTGTACACGAATAACATAACTATTGAACATTTTTAAAGATGTCGTGCTACTATCATCCAAAATATGAAGCAATTATGAGGGCACAACCAAATGTGAAACATATACCAAATTTCTGAGGCGCAAACACCATGACTGGTAGAAATACAGTGACCGCAATAAAGACAAGGAACACCCTAACAGCAAGAAGTATGCCAAACGTCATAAAAGATTTTAATTTCCGGTTCGGACATTGCTTGTTGCAGACTGCAAACTACCAGGTATGTCCCTCACTCCCTTTGAAACTCTGTAAATGTCGAAAGAGAGTAAATTGGTATTCAAGCACTAGCCTTGATATAAAGTACAAGAGGATTCAAACAAGGTTTAAACCACACTTGCATTTTCGACCATGAGATGATGTATTTCATATGCCCATGTGCATGGCTTGTCATTTTCCAACTTGTATATGTTAATCAAGGTATAGAAACATGCTATGAACTAAGTGTCATTTTCGTCTACCCTTAAGTTCAACGCCACAATGAGACTTCTTTCTAGACCAGTAGGCCAAATTATAACTTCCCCACGAAAAAGTAGCCATATGATTTTCCAAATAAGTTATCAGATGCCTAATAAACCTCCAACCAACAAAAGAGATGTCTATACTCTATAGTCCAAAAAAAGTATGCAAAATGTGCAACTATCTAACAAGAAAACAATTGAAGAACCACATATCCCCTGTGAAATAATTATATCCAAGACCTTAAACATTTAAACATGAACATTTTCACCATTCTAAAGAAACTCCAAACGCATGATATTTGGGCCTTACATAATGTGACTCTTAAATAGCTAGCTAATATCTTCAAGAATTGCACCATTCAACTCATACATGTAAGTTCCGACTTCCGAGTACTATGCTTATGGTATAAACTTTTTAGGTGTTTTGAATTGCATATCTAAATAGTGTGTTATAATACAGAAGGTAAGCTGTTTTAAGGGTGTATGGGATTGCTTATTTGCAAGTAAAGTGTAGAAAAGCAGCTTGGAGATGCTTATTTCTAAAAGCAATAAGCAATGAAACTTGTAATCTTCCATCTTATTAGTTTACACATCTTTGTGGAGTTATAAAAAATATACGTTTTAATAGTTCGTCACCGTCTGTTGACCTAAACTTCTGGTCATTCTTAACTTGAGAGAATTATAAAGTGAAAAACGTATTTAGCTAATGTTTTCATTTCTATTTGTTACACCGGGTGTATTATCTGTTATTTGTTACTTATAACTTACTGTATTTTGCAGGCCAATTCCACATGGTTAGTTGGTTATATATAGTGCCAGAAGGGTTTAGAGGCTTACTGAATTATGTTGTTATTGTCATTGGGTTGTGAGCAGAGATGATGTATGCAATGTGAAGGGAGATTCACAATTCTTGTCTCTTAACAGGCAGTATTGAAATCAAGAAACAATAAAATTTCATTAAGCACTCCCAAATAGCCCTATATACGCAATTCCCCCCCCCCCCCCCCCCCCCCCCCCCCCCTATACGCAATTTCATTTAAACAAACGCAAATCGCCCTATAATTATATAGAGGCTGGTTTGAAATGGCTGTTTGCGGGGGTTGCTTATTGAAACTTCGGTATCAGTTAGTTTTTTTTTTTTTTTTTTTTTTTTTTTTTTTTTTTTCAGGAATCGAACCTAGTTAGAACAAACCAGCTGTATGCTTGATTTGCATCTGTTACAGTAATGTGTTTTGTTAGTGCCGGCTCTTGGGGAGAGCAACAATGCAATCTTTCTTCAACCAAACGAATGTATAATCGTCGATAACTAAGCATGTTGTGTTTGAAAGGAATAACTCGGTTTGAGGTTCACTTCATGTCGAAAGTACTCTTTATAAAGTGAATGACATGGTAAATTTTTCAATGGTTCCTTTTTAACTGTTTGCAACTTTAAACCATCAAAAACACCCAACATAATCATTATCATAAACTGTTTCTCAACACTTTTAAGCATCCCAAACATCTTTTGAATATCAAACACCATTACACAATATGCCATAAAGAGAGAATATGAACATGCATAATTTAAATTTAAACTCTTCTATAAAAATAAATATAACAAGACATTATACCCACTTTGTTTCTTTTCTTTTTGACCCAAACAACAAACCAAATTATTCAAAAACAAAATCATTATCAATCAATTGCACCCCACAAGAACTTGTTGTTTTTCTTGATTATTTCGCCCCTGCAAAAATTCAAAAATCTTTTACTAATTCGTACTTAAATATACAAATCCATAAATTAACAAATACTAATGTTTTCAAACTCAAATACACTAACCTGAGATTTATCCGGTTTAATCTTCTCTTGCTCCTTATCTCGCAACGATCTAATTGGCAATATCCTCTGAAAATAACATACACATTACAATAAGCATAAATCTGAAATGAAGAATGTTTGAAATCGCTTATTTACGCTCTTATCTGCTTATTTAAGCAATTTCAAACATGCTTGATGGTAATGATCTAATCAGCAGTATCATCTAAACTTAATACACACATTACAATAACTAACAATCCGATTTAAATGTGTTTGGGATTACTTATTTAAGCACTTATCTGCTTATTTAAGCAATCCCAAACACCATTAATGATAACGATCGAATCAGCAATATCCTCCAAATATAACACAAACATTGCAATAGTCCGATGTAAAGGGTGTTTGGGATCGCTTTTCTAAACGCATATCTGCTTATTTAAGCAATTTCAAACACCCTTGATGGTAATGATCTAATCAGCAATATTATCTAAACTTAACACACACATTACAATAATCAACAATCCGATTAAAGGGTGTTTCGGATTGCTTATTTACGCGCTTATTTGCTTATTTAAGCAATCCAAAACACCATTAATGATAATGATCTAATCAGCAATATCCTCTAAAAATACGAGTAACACACACACATTACAAAACTAACAATCTGATTTAAAGGGCGCTTAGGATTGCTTATATAAACGCGTATCTGCTTATTTCCAATCAACAATCTGATTTGTTAAAGGGTGTGCGGATTCGCTTATTTAAGCGCGTAACTGCTTATTAAGCAATCCCAAACACCTCCTAATTACTAATAATCCACTTATTGTAATACAAAACTTACATTACATAAGGTCTTCAGTTCATTCAATCTATAAAGCCGATCCACTTCAATCTCGAGCTCCTTCTGAACCTCGCCTCTTTGCTCGAGCTCCTTCATTTTCATTTCCATCACAAGCCCTCTCTCTTTCAACATTTTCTCAGTCTTCTCTTTATCAGCCCTTAATCTATTTATCTTCTCACGCATCACATTCAGCTCGTCCGCAAGCGATACTTCAAATTGCTCAAAAACTTGCACTTGCACTTTTTTAACAACCCCGTTATTCGGGTTTTCTTTGTTGGCATTTTCGACACACTCGAGGCTTTGTTTTGGGTTCTGAAAAAAGGGTATGTTGTTGGATGTGGGCTTGATGGGTTGGAGTGGCTTTCGGCCTGTTTTCGGACGGTCGAGTGTCAGCATTGTGTGTGTGTGTTTGAGTGTGTGTGGAAATGGGAATATAAAGATGTTGGAAATTGGAAAGAATGGAGTTTGAAATTTGAACTAGTGAAGCGGGACTAACGGCTATTTTATATTTATAGAGTTTTGTTTTTTTCTATAAAAGAAAGTTTTAATATGTTGGATCTAAGAGGATCTTTGTATATATTATTAAATGCAAGTGAAAAACAAAGTACATCTATAACAGTTTTGTGGTGTTGCAAGTTATTAATTATTTTATTCTCAAAAAAAAAAAAATCTTAATTATTTTCGTCCTAAACTATATAATAATTTTATTTATTATTATTATTAGTGGGAGCTTAGCTTGTATCTAGACTCTCATCCAACTTTATGTAAAATTATTATTATTATTATTATTATTATTATTATTATTATTTATAAACATCACTTTATTAGAAAACCAAAAGATTATTATTATTATTATTATTATTACTACTATTATTATTACCGTATTATCTTTTGTTTAGGCCTGTATGTCGGAAAAAGTAGCTTGAGCTAAAAGTATGATGAGCTGAAGTCGAAGTTAAGTTCAAAAGAAAGTCGAAGTTGAAATTTTATTTATAGATATGTTTGGCAAAGTAGCTGAAGCTTATATGTGTAAAATAACATTAAAAGACAAAACGTGTAAATACACATAATTAAATATGAGTATTTTTTTATTAATTACACAAAGAACTCAAGCTTCTTTTAAAACCTCCTCCTATCTAGCTTTTATTTTAGGTGCTTATAATTTTTGAAATCCTTTATAAGTTTCTCATCCAAAAAAAAGCTTATACTATAAACTAGCTATTTAAAAAGCTCAATCTTTCATACACTTTAGAAGATGTCTACTAAGCATACCTAATACTTCGAAAAGTATTTTGCCGTGCTAGGTCACTTACATATCCTTTTTTGTTTTCATTTGACAATTTTACCCGACAACGCAATCAAACTGAAACTCATAAGTTTCTCATCCAAACCGTACTAAACCGAATAAATAAGTTTTTATTTAATTTTAAACTATGCTGTGTAACTGGTTTTTGGTTCATTTTCAGTTTTTCAAACCGTACTAAACAGAGAAAGCCATATATTAGGTATATACATATAATTTTATATGTTTATAAAAAGTGTACTTCAACAATTAAAAGTTATATTGTTACTAAATCAAGTTCTTCACTTTTTAGTCTTCATAGTTAGTCATCAGTTTACCAATGGTCACCGTAAATTAGCATATTTAGATATTTTTATGGATTATTCAAACAAATGGTCTATAAGTTAATATATGTTATCATTATTATTATTTTCAATCCAAGTTAGTTATATGTGGTTAATTTATGCAGATATTCAAGCACAAGGTGCTAACACAAAGACTAATGAACTACTGTATAAAGGTATGGAATTCTTTCGGTTTAAACTGCCGAGTTCAAATTCATTTTTAGTTTGGTTTGAACTAACTTTAATCCATGGGTTGCGAATTTTGTTTTGCAAAAAAGATTCACGAACAAAAAGCCGAATGCCCGAATCAAATAAATCGAGGAACTAAAAAAAGAACCGATTGACAGCCTAAGGTGACACGACCCAAAGTATGATTTGAATTTAGGCTTATGAGATGAAGTATGACAGGCTAAACAAATATGGGCTACAAACTATTAAAATTTGGCCCATGTGACGTGCTAGTATTTAGTTATACTTTCTAAGTTATTATTATTATTATTATTATTATTATTATTATTATTAATTACTCCATTCGTCCTAATATATAAGTTCATTTTGATTTTTTTAAAGTCATTTTATCCTAACTTAAACCTCAATTTATTTATTTATTTATTTTTAATGTTATATAATACTTGATGCAAAATATATAAATAGACTTGTGTTTTAAATGCGTTTTTCATTTGTATCATTTTCATCAAGTATTATATAATACGAAAAAATTAATTAAGGTCAAAGTGAGAAAGAAAATACTTTGAAAAATAAAAAATAGACTTAGATTTTGGGACAGAAGGAGTAAAATTTTTACATACCTATTTTACTATTACCCGAGTTAAGATTAAATGAGAAAAAAATTAAAATAAAAAAGTTGAAAAGAAACCACAAACACACATTTTATATGCACCTACAAAAGTAGATGCATTTCTCCTTATAATTTTCTATTTTATTTAAAATATGTGACTATAATTTCTTCTTATTATTTTCATTTTACTTTTTTCTTCTTACCGGATTCATTCATTTCTTACCAACTTTTTAGAAATGTTTCCAACTAAACTTAAACCACCAGACATTTTGGTTTTCCTTCATGTTATACAAATCATTCAAATGTAATCTTAAATGGTATCATAACCAGTGGCGGCGCCAGGGAAAGTGAACACAGGAGACGTTGGTTCAAATTAGAAACTTCTTTAGATAGTATGTCGGGTCGGGTCATTAAAGGCGAAAAAATCTAATACAAATACGATGTATTGAATTTTAATTGACAATTTTAACTGATTATCTTATAACCATTCACTTACTTTGAATATTGTGTTCATACATAAAAAACACAGATTGAAAAAAAGAAATTAAACTGAATGACTCTAAAATAAGTTAATCTTTTATTTATATAATAAAACAAAATCCCTATTGGGAATTTTCCATTTAAAAAATATGCATTCATACCTTATTTAGTAATAATTTTATTTAAAAAAAATTATTTTCTTATTAGGTAACATTTTATATTTATCCATAACACAAGTAAAAGATAAGTACAAAAAATATAGATAAGATGCAATTAACACAAGTAGAAAATAAATATAAAAAATATATATAAGATGCAATTAATAATATGATTAAAATTTTTAAATAAATATCTTTAATAATAAAAACTATAATTAAACATCATAAATCAAACAAAACAAAGATTAAATTATTTGTTTTTTAATAAATAAAAATATATTATTAGAAAAATTTTTAAAAACCCCCGCGTGCGCGGGTATTATAACTAGTATTAGTATAAAACAATGTTAAAAAAACTTAAAAGCAAACTATAATCACAAGTATAAATATAATCTGTCGACATATCCATATCAACTATTATAATTATAAAATCTTAATTTATTCAACTACATATTCCGCAAGTTCAAAAAGTATTACGTCGATATGTTATTTTGAAAGAATGACATGTTTTAAGTACTGTATTAAATAGTATATTTTCTAATTTTTATTTATTAATATTTTTATTTTATTTTATGTTATTGATAAATTTGCAAAAAATAAAATAAAAATAATAATAAATAAAAAAATAAAAAATATTACACTTTCCCACATTTTCCACTCCTCCACCTTTACCACTCCCCCATTTTTCCACCAGACAAAAAGACAAAAATATTTTCAGCCATCGATTTGACTCGTATATCATGTTTCTTCAAAAAGTAAAGAAGAGGCCGTTTTTGTTGCTATGCTGACGGCACTTAATAATTTTATATTATTTTGATCTTTTTTACATAAATTTTGAGTTTGCAAAAGTTTAGTTGAGGGCATCGCCCCCCACTGACCACTGATCCATTCGAACATTATACATTTATACTTTAAAACAAACTAAATTTTGGTTATTTAGTATCACATAATCGCACATTCGCACTTGCACACCCAAATATTTTTGTATATCGTGAATTATTCCATCACATGGCTCCTTCAATTTTCAAGGTGAATGATAGTCATAACCAAGAGTATGATTGTTGTACACAACCATTCTTTCCCCATGACTAGAAAATGAGAAATACTTTTTCACAATAAATAACATAACATATAAAGTGCATCAACACTTAAAAAATTGTCACATGATTTGCTTTGGAACTATTTAATACGAATAGAATAGTAGAATGGTTACATTCCGGTGGAGTGAAGTAACATACAACATGGTCCCATAACTATAAAATAAACAAGCCTTTTTTGGTCGTTGGTTTTCAATGCAATGCTAAAGCCCTTACGAAAAGCAACTTTAATTGAATACAAAAGCAATGGATACATAACTATTTTGTTCGAGATAAAAATGTACTACTCCTTGTTCAACTAGTTTCGTAGGTTACTTGTTCGTTTTAACTTACAATTATGCGAATATGCGGTGGGCAAATCATGTCGATGTCGTTTGATATCTACGTAGCAATTAACTTAACCAATGACATTGATAACTAACTTGGTTAAAAGCAGGTGATGCTCAAGTTAAGGTAGCTTTATACACTGCTACGTATATCAAGTATGTATGTAATTAAGGCTGCGTTTTTTTTTTTTTTTTTTTTTTTTTTTTTTTTTTTTTTTTTTTCAGCCTCTTAACGCCTCTGAATGGGCACTATGTCTGAATCGGTTAGACATTTTTCCCATTCAGACCGTTTTTTTTTTTTTTTTTTTTTTTTTTCGTTCAGACGCGTTCAGATGCAGTTAGATCTTAATGGTTAAGACTTGAGAGGGGTGTCTTAACGCGTCTGAATGCCTCTTGTTGACACAAAATAAGCAAAAAAAAAAAAAAAAAAATCCCGTTCAAACATGAGTTTTTTTTTCTTCGTTCAGATGCGTTCAGATTCAGACATTTACACATCAGATTCAGATTCAGACGTGCGGTTCAGATTCAGACTCAGACCCTCTTAATAAACAAACACCTCTAAGTCAAGCCAAACTAATAAACTAGTCAAAACTAAAACAAGATATTTAAAATCTGATGCTCAAGCTACATTAGTAGGCTCTTGAGAAATCAAGTACTCCAAGTATCAACATAGTCGATCTTATATACATGAACAGTTTTATCTTATTATCAAATTTTATTTAACTTTTTCAGTAAGAGATTAGTGTGCTTATGCTATACTTCAAATAATACTGATGACTAATAAGTACTAGTACTATTTGTTACTTGTTAAACATAACTTTTAAGACAATTCTTATAATTTTTTTTTTCTTTTTTTAATTTGCTATACTTTTTAGTATAAACTAGTTATACTACCCGCGCACGCGCAGATTTTTAAAAAAAAATTTTGAACCATATATTTTTATTTATTAAAAAACAAATAATTTAATCTTTGTTTTGTTTGATTTATGATATTTAATTATAATTTTTTATTATTAAAGATAATTATTTAAAAATTTTAATCCTATTATTAATTGTATCTTATCTATATTTTTTGTATTTATCTTTTACTTGTGTTATGGATAAATATAAAATGTTACATAATAAGAAAATAAATTTTTTTAAAATAAAATTATTACTAAATAAGGTATGAATGCATTTTTTTAAAATGAAAAATTCCCAATAAGGGTTTTGTTGTATTATATAAAAGATTATTAGATTAAGTCAAGCACCAAGACTCAAAAATTATCTATTAACTAATCAACCCTAACAAACAATCGAATCAACTCGAGCACCAAAACTCAAAACTATCTAATCGACAAATCGAGCCCAACTAATCACATTAAAGCAAAGCTCACAATATACTCAGCTCGATTCGGCTCAACTAATTTACACAAGCTCGCAATATACACAGCTCGATTCGCCTCGCCTCGCCTCAATTAATTTACACAAGCTCGCAATATACATGGCTCGACTCGTTTAAATCAAAGCTCACAATAACTTGGTTCGACTCGGCTCAGCTCGACTCAACTAATTTACACAAGCTCGCAATATACACAACTCGACTCGGCTCGACTCGCAATATCCTCGACTTGACTCGACTAATTTACACAAAAAGTCAGAATATATGGCTCGGCTCAACTCGACTCGACTCGGCTCGGCTCGGCTCGACTAATTTAGACTCATAACTTCCACACCTACAACCAAATCTATCCAACCAATTTGAATTTGTTTCTCTATCCATCCAACACAAGTCACACACAACCCCAAAACCACTTTTTGAACTTTTTGAGTCTTTTTCTTACCCCCTTTTATCACGAGCACAAAAATTAGGGTTCCATCAAAAACCCCTTTTCCACAATCCAATTAATTTCCCACCAAACACCAACAATTCTTCCAATTTCCATTCTTAAAAAAACCCACACAAAAAAGCTAAAAAAAAGCAATCTTTTTAATCTTTTTTATAAAACTTCCATGTGAAGCTAATTATATTCATCACAAGATTCACTTTTTTTACAATCTTGCTGCTTTTTTGTATAAATTTGCATCTGGGTTTTGTTTATTAGGTCTTGAATTTACTTCAAGTGTGAAAAATTCAGATTTTTTTTATAAAGTTTTGATTTTTATATATTTTTTCATATGGGTTTTGTTTATTAGGTCTTAAATTTAGTTCAAATGTGATTTTTTTTTATAAAGATTTGATTTTTATGCTAAATTTTCATATGGGTTTTGTTTATTAGCTCCTGGAATTTTAAAAAATGTAAAAAAAAAAAAAAAAAAAAAAAAAAAAAAAAAAAGGGATTTTTTTTAGCATTTTTAAGTAGATTTTTTTTGGGGGGAAGTGAAGTATGGAGGATATTGGGTTATTTAATCAAGGTTGGAAATGGGTCGAAACCGAGAGTTATTGTTGTTGTTCTGTGAAAGTAGCTAGTGGTTTGTTGCGTAAAGTGGAGGTATTTGTTAAGCGGCATTGGCCTAATGTGTGTTATGGGTGTGGGAGATTAGGTGTCGTGTTTTGGTTGTTGATTGTTCATTGGAAAGATTGTGTGTTAAGAGGGTTTAAGTCGTTTTTCGGATTGGGTACGGTGGCGTTGCTTGTTATTATTTGGAGCTGTTTTTTGAGTTTGACGTCTATGTCTTGCTTGCTCTATGTTCTTCTTAGTATGGTAAGTTTGTGTTTTTTTGTTTAGTGGTCATTTGGGGGGTTTGGGATTGCTGATTGCTTATTTCAGTGGTTATTTGCTATTTTTAAGCAAATTAGCAGTTTTGAATGTTTAGATGAAACTAATTGGTTGCTTATTTTACACTGAATAAGGACTTAATGATAAGCAGTTTGGTACCTTTCTATCTTTATAAGCACTTAAAATAAGCAGTCCCAAACCTCCCCTGAAAGCAAATTGTTTAGCTCACAAATGATTATTTAAGTAGTTTGGAGAAGCATTATCACACACCCTTGAAACTGCCTATCTGCATTCTGCTGTATGCCTGTATCTAAATGCAATAAGTAGAAAACCACTTGTAGTAAGGAATGCCAAAGTGCCAAACATCCCCTTCCGTGTAAATCATTTAATCAGAATTTGCCAATCACTCAAGTGACTTATTATTGGGCGTTTGGGATTGCTTATTCAAGTGCTTATTGCGGTTTTTAAAACAGATAAGCAATTTGGATTGAACCTATGTATTTTAAAGTAAATAACTAAACAACTTATGTTCAAAGCAGATAAGTACTTAAATAAGCAATCCCAACAGTAGAAACACTTCTGAACACTATCTCTTGCTGCTCGTTTTGTTGCATATCCCGTTATCAGTTATAATATGCAATGCCAAACAACCCCTCTGCCGACATTGCTTTTTCTTCTCTTTTCTAATTTAAACAAGCAGTTAAATATTGATTCATCACTAGTTATGTTGAAACTTTTTTTTCAGTCTTATTTTGTGGTAATTTGGTCTACTGTGGTAATAAACTTGAAACTCATACATCTTTTCAGGGAGCCGCTGGATGCGCTGTACACTACTTGGGCTACACACCTGGTGTATTTATCGTAGGGTTGATTGCTATTTTGGTTCTATGGATGTATGCCAATTTTTGGACCACTGGTCTATTATTTATCGTCGGAGGTATGTCCTGTTTATCTTCTGAATATGACAAGTTTAAATAAACTTTTTGGTTACTGATAGTGAAATCATGAAACTTACAAGTTCGGGTAGTTCAGCTCAGTAAACATTTTTTTCCTTTGCCTGATATAGCCGTTAGTTCTTTGTTGAATGTCGAGTCATATTTTTGCAAGTTTTCCGTGAGTACAAAAGAGGTTTAGGAGTTGCATTGACAAACAAGTGACTTGATCGATTAATTGGTGAAACTTGGTTGGCTAAATCTTTACCACTGTGTTCTCAACTTTTATTTTGGAAAGAAAGTGATGGGAAAGGGAGGGAACTAAAAAACAAGGGCGTTCTCAAGTTTTTTTTGTCAAAGGAAAGTGACAGAAAAGGAGTGGTAGGGGATGGAGATTCGTGTCTTTTTTCTTTTCATTCTTGCCGCCCATATTTGGGATGAAAACAAAGGGAAAGCACACTAGTACATAACAAAAAGAGCTTTGTGATAAAAAAAAAATACCCTGTACATGATTTTTTTTTTTCTTTTTCTTTTTTGTGACTGCTTAGTTCTATCTCTAGCAAAATTTGGGGATTATTTCAATCTTTCAATAAAAAAGGATCTCTTGGTCTTCGATTGTTTCATCTGCCAAACTTCTTTTTATAACAAACTTATCTGTCAAACTATTCCATGAGATAATTGGTCTTCGATTGGCTGATTGTGTAGTTGGGTTTTGTTTTGATATGTCATGGTCTAGGCGACTTTGGTACAATTCTTCTGGGTTTCATCAGGTGCGAGTCGATTGAGTTCATTTATCGGTTTTCTTTTTATAACAATTGATAATTTAATCCTTTTTTATATGGTTGCCGATGTTTATC
The DNA here is from genome assembly GCA_030686995.1 of Artemisia argyi. Classification (NCBI taxonomy): domain Eukaryota; kingdom Viridiplantae; phylum Streptophyta; class Magnoliopsida; order Asterales; family Asteraceae; genus Artemisia; species Artemisia argyi. The sequence continues at coordinate 14,637 of JARVZY010000225.1, forward strand.
CTCTTGGTTGCAGCTCAACCTTTATTTGATGTTGTTTACATTTTTTAAGATAAATTGTACTAAGCTTGGACTGTGCATACATGAATTAGGAATAACAGTAGTGTTGATGATTCTTTACCAAGATGTATAAAAGACGCCATCTGTTGATGGTTTGATGTTTGTAAATATAAGCATTTTTTGTCATCACTTCCCTTCCTTAAGGTAAGAACTTAAGAACACAAAAAAATGGTCATAATCTTTCACTTCCTCTCCCCACCACTTCCTATCCCGTCCTTCACTCTCCACTCCTTTCACTTTTACTCAAAAACAAATCTTGAGAACAGAGTGTACGTTAAAAAGAAGTGAAGGGGATGAAGCACTGCAAAAAAAAAAAAAAAAAGGTTTAGGGGTTAAACCATCAAAAGGGTGAAAGTGTAGTGGTTTTACCATTATTAACCCTAAACTTTTTTTTTTTTTTTTTTTTTTTTAACAGCTATTAACCCTAAACTATTGCATTGTTGATTATTTAGATAACAACATTATTTTGTTATGTTACAGGGTACGTGTTTTCCCTAAATCATGCAAGATTGGTGATTTTAATAGCAACTATGTATGCTCTCTATTGTGTGAAAATGCAAACGGGATGGTCTGGTGTTTTAGTATCAATAAATCTTGCGTTTCTTTCTAATGATGCATTAAATTGCATGCTGCAATGGAGTGATAATTTGAGTGAAAAAACACACTTTGAAGAGCAGAAAATACCCGAGTCGTTTGTTGATGATGAATTTGTGACAGAGAGTGAGTTTCATGCTCCTCCTGATGAACCCATTAAGGAAAAAGTGCACTCGTTTAAATCGGAAAGTAAACCAGCTGCTACTACTGCAACTGTCGAGAACAAACAAAAGGAATCTCTTTCTATCCCTGTGGTTAGAGATGACGGGGAGGCAATTAATGAGATGAAAAGAATTGCTGGGTGTTTGGATCATTATGAAGCGTTGGGTTTTTCTCGGTACAAGAAAGTTGATGTTACGTTGTTGAAAAAGGAATATAGGAAAAAGGTATGTTGCTTTACATGGTGTTTAAATATGCTTTGTTACTAATTATAAATTTTGTTTCTGGCTGCGAATAATTCAGGGTCAAATAATCATTGTCATGGTCTAAAGAATAAAGAATATCAAATTCCGAAGAAAAGAAATTATATGTTTATTCTCTTTAACTAATACGAGGGAAATTTGTGCTTTCCAATGCTATTTTCTGCTAAATGTTTCGTTTCATTACTGTCTTATTCGGGTCATATAATATCACACAATTACTTCAAAAATGCACATCAAAACACCCCTTGAGTCTCAAATGCGGCAAGATTGTTGATATGTGTTATCGGTCCACCTTTGCTTATATTCTGTCACTATTTCTAGGCCATGCTTGTGCACCCTGACAAAAATATGGGAAGTCCACTCGCAAGTGATTCCTTTAAGAAGATTCAATGTGCATATGAGGTAAGTGTCATCTATTTACTCCAAAATTTGGTTTATTTATTTATTTTTATTTATTTATTTATTTATTTTTTAATATTTTATACAAGTAAATAACTGATTATGTATGGCATTACTGTTAGGTTCTTTCTGATTCTGTAAAGAAGAGAGATTATGATGACCACCTGAGAAAGGAAGAATCGAAGAGTCTATCTCACAATTCCCCGAGTACTTCCCATCAGGTAAACTTGTGCAACGTATTTTACAGGTGGCATTATTTTCAGGGAAGATCTCCTACTATTAAACTTCATACAAAATTACCGCATAGTTTTGCAAAATCTTTTGTGTGGATTCTTTATATTTCCCAAATTTATGCTAAATTCATGTCTTGAGCCTTTTTTTTTGCCCGGGTAATTTGTATTAATTTCTAGAAGGTAGGACATACTGTTTCGATTAGTAAATTTTCATTGTTTTTATCTATGTTAACGTGGTCTAATATCCATGTGCTTTTACTCTAAAGCACGAAAGTCATGAATACTGCTCTGAGGAATCAAGACGTATACAATGCACAAAATGTGGTCATTCACATATATGGATATGCACAAATAGGGCCAAGTCCAAAGCAAGATGGTGTCAGGTGAGACCTTGCATCATGAATAAAAAATATCAGAACTTTTATTCTTTATATATATATTTTTTTTATTTTTATTAATTATTGTATATGTTTTAGGATTGCTGTCAATATCATCAAGCCAAGGATGGGGATGGATGGGTTGAATATAAAGGCTCACTTGTATTTGATCGACCTCAAAAGGTATATTAATAATGAACCCTTTTCTTTATTTCTATTCTCTGTCCACCCCTTTGATACGTATTTTGCTGATTTTTGATTTTGTATTTAGGTGGAAATCCCACGTGCTTTTGTTTGTGCTGAGAGCAAGATCTTTGATGTTTCGGAATGGGCCATTTGCCAGGTTTGCATATTCGTTTTTTAAAAAAATGTTAGGGTTGATTTGCAAATGATATTCATGTGGTTTTTGCATTGTCCCGTTTGAGTCAATGTACACATGAGCCATTTAAAGATGGGTTGTGTAGTTTGAGTCATGCAACTCATCATCTCTTAACATTTTTGTAAAAAGCTTAACATAATAGATAATTAGCATTTTTATATAAATATCATTATTTTTAGAAGCCGATTTCTAAGGGACCAACAAAAAAAAGGTACATTGGTATTTGATAAAGAAAACCAATATTGTTATTTGTTTTGGTAATGGAAATATGATTATAATTGCCTATATCAGTAAGTAAACTAATTAGTGCGACTCTACACGTGTTTAAACAATAATTAATTGTTGACAATACAATCTTGTTAGATGTGGCATTTTGATGGTATTATAATTTGGGTTAATGGCATATAATAGCAACGTACTTTTCCATTTGTGCTATTATAAGATATGAACTAAAAATATTACCACAATACCCATCGAACTTTGCATTTTTGTGCCGATATCAGCAACTTCGCCATTTTTACTTTCAAAATTCACGTCATGTGACACATGTACATGTCATGCCCCTTTTTTTGTACCGTTAGGTTCCATGTCAGCCCCTTATACACACCGTTAGGTCGTCTTCCCCAATCAAAACACATATATCCCTAACACTAACATATACATCCTAACAGTGTGTATTAAGGGATGACATGGAACCTAACGGTACAAAAAAAGGGGTATGACATGTACGTGTCACATGACGTGAATTTTGAAAGTAAAAGTGATGAAGTTGCTGATAACAGCACAAAAATGAAAAGTTCGATGGATATTGTGGTAATATTTTTAGTTCATATCTGATAATAGTACAAATGAAAAAGTATGTTACTATTAGATGCCATTAACCCTTATAATTTTAATTGTAAGAGACTAAAATTTAGCTTACGTGTTCAGGGAATGGCGTGTAGGCCAAACACGCATCGTCCGAGTTTCCATGTAAACATGGTGGGATTAGAGAAAGCTCAAAGATCAAACTCAGGTCGATACCCGTGGGATCTAGATGCGGAAATGACAGATGAAGAGGAAGAATTTGAACTATGGCTACAACAAGCATTAGCCTCGGGTTTATTTTGTGAAACCTCCAAACGTAGAAAAAGTTGGAGCCCATTCAAGTTACCACAAAAGAAAGGAAAGAAACAATCGAATCGTATGTCTCAATGATAATACACGTAGTCTTAGATGCAGTGGTCCCGCTCAAAGATGCCAACCGGAAAACAAAGAAGGTTGTGTATGGGAGATGGTGTTGACCGGTTCTTAGATGTAGATAATTTGTAGTTTTGTTGGCACCTTGGTAGAAATGGGTCCTGTATATTATATCGTTGTAGTTGCCACTGTTTGGAAAAGCTAGCAATCATCTAGGAAAATGTTGTTTTAGGTTTTTCTTATTACAAGTCGAGGTCTTTGGGGAAGCAATATCTTGTAAGGACATTTCTAATAAGCAGCCTGGAAATTAGAAAGAAAAAGTTTATCTTATTCTAAGAAAACTTATGTCCTGCGCGTTTTCCTTCAAGTTCTTGTATCATGTATTTGTGTTCGACTATTGTTTTTTATTGCAAAATGGTTGCCGCATGGTCATGCAGTTAATTGTGTATATAAGCCTGATTAACACACATTTAAAAGAATTATACGTTTGTATGAGCATTTTTATGTGAACATACACACAAACGCGAACAGCTTAGCTTATCAACTTTGAGTTTATCTTGAATACACTTGTCAGCGAAAAAAGAACCATTCTAGTATATATTACAACCAAAGCCGGTCCGGCCTTCATTTATTGAGAGCTACCAAAATTTTAGGCATCAAGAGCGATTGGATCTAATTTCAGCCTAACATCTGAGAAAATGTGTTATAGAACTTGTAACAGTCAGTTTGCATTTCAATTGCTAAAAATGTGTTATAGAGCTACCAAAATTTGGTGCCAAAAATTCGCTCAAGACATGAATTTAGTACCAATTACAAAGTCAAACGTAAACATACCAGGATGATAAATAACTAGTCAAGCGGGACGGGAGTAGTGACATGAAAACACAAGATACCAAGATCATACCTGATATAAAAAAGCATAATCAAACACTAGCAAAAGATGCAGTGAACAGAAAGCTATCAAAACGATATAACATGGACTGCGATTCAGGAAGTTGGCAAAAAGTTTTTAACACAAACTTGTATAGAACAACCTCTCCTCCATCTAATTTTATCACCATAAATGAATCCTCTTCTCTTTCTCCCAAAGCAATATGCCAGACTTGATCTAAAGTAATCCTCCATAGATTAACAGAGTACTTGAACGACCATTCGGAATCTCCATTCCTCATTTGGTAAACATTCAACTGATCAGAGTGAGTCATGTCCTTACCAAGAAGAAGCAAACAACCACGGGACTCAAAAAACTTGCAATAATAATTATCCACGGTTACAGGGAGTTGTATTTTTGTTAGAACAATGGGTTTATTCACAAAGTCTAGCTTGTAATGCATAAACCGACCCATATCAAATTTTATCCAATGAATAGCCTCATTCCAATAGATTCCATACAATAGTCCGCGACATGGATCGGTGCAATTGCAAACAATACTCCAAATGCCTGTTTCCGAAGAGTAAGTTTGTATCCGATAGAATAGATCATGGTAGTAACTACCTATTCTTTTAGCATGCACGACTTTGTAGTGAGGTGATTTGACAGGATCAAAAGCCATTGTCATAGAGCCAAGTTGTTTTGATTCATAATAATCGGTTTCTGGAAGCATCTTAAACATATTAATGGTTGGATTGTATACGCAAAATCTATTACCAGGCCTAACAGAGCATAAAAATAAACCATTGCACGACTGTAAAACAGTAGCATTACCATACTCAGTTTTAAAGGTATTTTCCAGTCGAGGTCGAATTCTGATATCCAATGGCGCGAAACCATATGCATTGGTTTTCCAATTACGCTCGAAAAAGAGACCAGAAGGAGGATCGATGTTAGGGATCCGGCTCCGACGCTTAATGAAAGCAGCATCATTAATAAGAGATAACCAACGTTTGGATACGGATTTAAAGAGAACAAGTGAGAGAACAGGTAGCCTAACTAAGATTTCGCTTAACAGGTCGTCATTAAACACGACTGTATGTACGCACAAAGGGAGTTCTTCATTGTCTAGAGAAAGTTCCCGCAAACCTGTGGCAATCGTTTCCATCAAGAAAAAGAAAGAAAAAAAAAAGACCTTTTTAATTAATCGTTAGGGTTATAAGGGTATGTTAAGAGGCGGTAACAAGAAACATTATGGGTCTGTTTTTATAAAACTGGTACTACACTTATAAAAAGATTACCATTAATACCTCTTAAAATTTTAAACTTTATGGGTATGTTAGGTTAATTTGCAAATGACATTCATGTGGTTTTGCATTTGTCCCGTTTGAGTCAATGTACACATGAGCCATTTAAAGATGGCTTGTGTAGTTTGAGTCATGCAACTCATCATTCCTAACATTTTTGTATAAAGCTTAACATAATAGATTAGCATTTTTATATAGACATTGCTATTTTTAAAAGCCGATTTCTAAGGGTTTGTTGTGCTAGAAAACGAATCAAACATGACTCATAGCCATCTTTTAATGGCTCGGATAAAACGGAACTAATGAAAAAGGTAAATTGGTATTTGATAGAAAAATAAAAATAAAAAAAATAAGTAGATTAAAACCAATATTGTTATTAGTTGTGGTAATGGAAATATGATTATCGTTGCCTATATCAGTAAGTAAACCAATTACTTTTATTCAAATGTAAGAGACTAAAATTTAGCTGCCCTGTTCAGGGAATGGCGTGTAGCCCAAACACGCATCGTACGAGTTTCCATGTAAACATGGTGGGATTAGAGATAGCTCAAAGATCAAACTCAGGTCGATACCCATGGGATCTAGATGCGGAAATGACAGATGAAGAGGAAGAATTTGAACTATGGCTACAACAAGCATTAGCCTCGGGTTTATTTTGTGAAACCTCCAAACGTAGAAAAAGTTGGAGCCCATTCAAGTTACCACAAAAGAAAGGAAAGAAACAATCGAATCGTATGTCTCAATGATAATACCAATAGTCTTAGATGCAGTGGTCCTGCTCAAAGGTTTGAAAGTCTAAAGTTTAAGAAGATTTCAGAACATGAACGTCTAAGCCTAGAGAGACCTTTTGAAATGTTCGAAGTTAAGAAGGCTGGGATTGTGGAAGCGACAACCAGACGGATTTACATTCAAATTCATTAAACATTACTGGGAACTCATAGGTGAAGAAATTCTACAAGCGATCAAGTTTTTTGGCTCGTCGTGTTCCATTGCAAAAGGGTGTAATTCTTCCTTCATATCTCTAATTCCTAAGGTATTAAATCCGATTCATCCTCAAGATTTTCTTCCCATCAGTCTTGTTGGGGTTATTACAAAGTAAACTCAAAGGTGTTAGCTAACCGATTA
>JARVZY010001658.1:0-15264 GCA_030686995.1 Artemisia argyi
CTATGACCCATCTCCTCGAGAAGGATGCTCCTTTCATCTTCTCTCCTGAGTGCATCGAAGCTTTTGAAAAATTAAAGAAAAAGCTTACCGAGGCACCGATTCTTGTTGCCCCCGATTGGGACCTACCTTTTGAGCTTATGTGCGATGCTAGTGATTTTGCCATAGGAGTGGTCTTGGGGCAACAAAAAGCAAAATACTTTCAGCCTATACACTACGCAAGCAAAACTATGACCGAGGCTCAGAGTCATTACACCACCACTGAAAAAGAACAATTGGATGTGGTGTATGCCTTTGAAAAATTCCGGCCATACTTAATCCTGACAGAATGCGTAGTGTATACGGATCACTCGGCTTTGAAGTACCTATTTGCAAAGCAAGATGCAAAGCCGAGGCTACTCCGTTGGGTTCTCCTCCTCCAAGAATTTGATATCATTATCCGTGATAAAAAAGGAGCTGAGAACCTTGCTGCTGATCATCTCTCACGATTAGAAAACCCTCACCAGGATGTATCCGAGAAACAGGAAATAAATGAAACATTTCCTCTCGAGACACTCAATTCGGTTGCTTTTCGTGGTGACTCTACTACCCTATGGTTTACCGACTTTGCAAATTACCATGCGGGTAACTTCATCGTAAAGGGGATGACGTCCCAACAGAAGAACAAATTCTTCAAAGACGTTAAACATTACTTCTGGGACGACCCATATCTCTTCAAAATCTGTGCCGATCAAGTCATCAGGCGATGTGTATACGGACAGGAAGCCGCTGATATTCTCAAGGCTTGCCATGCTGGACCCACCGGGGGCCATCATAGTCCTAACTACACCGCCAAAAAGGTGTTTGACTCCGGTTTCTATTGGCCCACAATCTATAAGGATGCCCACGAGTTAGTCAAAGCTTGTGATGCTTGTCAGCGTCACGGTAATATTTCACAAAAGAACGAAATGCCACAAAATGCCATTCAAGTTTGTGAAATCTTTGACGTCTGGGGCATTGATTTTATGGGGCCATTCCCATCTTCTCGTGGAAACAAATACATTCTCGTGGCTATTGACTACTTGTCAAAATGGGTTGAGGCAAAAGCCTTACCCACCAACGATGCCCGAGTTGTTGTGAAATTTTTGAAATCCCTCTTTGCTCGTTTTGGAACTCCCCGTGCCATTATTAGTGATCGCGGTACACACTTTTGCAATGATCAATTTGCAAAAGTCATGCTTAAGTACGGTGTTACTCACCATCTTTCTACCGCGTATCACCCACAAACAAGTGGGCAGGTGGAGGTTTCCAACCGTGGTATTAAACGGATTCTTGAGAGGACCGTAGGTGAAAACCGTGCTTCCTGGTCAGACAATCTAGATGATGCACTCTGGGCCTTCCGTACAGCTTACAAAACACCCATCAGGTGTACTCCCTACAAGCTTGTATATGGGAAGGCGTGTCATTTACCGATCGAGCTCGAGAACAAAGCCTACTGGGCCTTGAAACATGCAAACTATGATCTTCATAAAGCATGTGATCACCGTAAGGTTCAACTCAATGAATTAACCGAACTTCGTGATCAAGCCTACGAGAACTCTTTGATCTACAAAGAAAAGACAAAGAAGATTCACGACTCTAAGATTAAGAACCGCGTTTCAACGTCGGTGACAGAGTCCTTCTTTTCAATTCAAGGTTAAAGATCTTCTCGGGGAAATTAAAAACCCGATGGACTGGACCATTCACTGTTGCTAAAGTATATCCATACGGGACTGTTGAGTTATTTCAACCCGAAGGTCCCAAATTCAAAGTGAATGGGAATCGTTTGAAACATTATTTTGGAGAGGACATACCATCCATGGTTGTCCCGGATCTCCAAACTTTCCCCATGGACAAATGAATTCGGGGATCGAGTCAAGCTAGTGACTCGGTGAACAAAAATTAGCAAAATATGGGTTTTCACCCATATCTCTGACTTCTTTCTACTTTCTACCACTCTAGTGTGGGGGAGTGGCCGTCCCCCACCTTTTGAAAAGTAAATATGTATATAAGTCTAAAAAAAATAATAAAAAATATAAAATAAATAAATAAATAAATAAAATGAAATGAATAAAAATTTTTATATGTACATATAAATAAAGTGAAAAATAAAATCGATATTTCTACAGTTAGTTTCGAATATTAGCTTTTTCCGTTCAAAGAGTCAGCATAATAGCCGGGACTTTGAATATTGTGGACAATATTCAATTCTAGTGTGTGGGGGGGGGGGGGGGAATTCTTGCGAATTTTATCACAAAATACTTTCTAAGTACCCCCATTTTGGCCTAAATTTTTCACTTTATTTCAAAATTTTTGTGGTTATCAGTCCGCCATATCTAAATGACAAAAGGATTGGCTAGTCCAGGAGCAAACGACTCTTGGTAAAGATATCTCAAATCCGTTGATGGCTTGTAATTTTCCCAAAATTGTATGGTAAATCAACTCGCCATATCCCATAAAGTGAATGAGTTGGCTACACTACAAGAATTCAGACAAATAGCCATAGACCGAATTGGTGGGTAAAAGCCATATTTTCGTGGGTAACTGGGTAGTACCCACGGATTACCCACAACTCTCTATAGATGGGTAAAACCTCCGATGCTAATTGTTTGCCCATGACATTTTCATACTGTGGGAAAGTTTACCCACGTCATTCTTGGTGGGTGATTGTTTGGCATTCATGGGTAAATTGTTTGTGGAATTCTTGCGAATTTTATCACAAAATACTTTCTAAGTACCCCCATTTTGGCCTAAATTTTCCAAAAATTTTTCACTTTATTTCAAAATTTTTGTGGTTATCAGTCCGCCATATCTAAATGACAAAAGGATTGGCTAATCCAGGAGCAAACGGCTCTTGGTAAAGATATCTCAAATCCGTTGATGGCTTGTAATTTGCCCAAAATTGTATGGTAAATCAACTCGCCATATCCCATAAAGTGAATGAGTTGGCTACACTACAAGAATTCAGGCAAATAGCCACGGACCGAATTGGTGGGTAAAAGCCATATTTTCGTGGGTAACTGGGTAGTACCCACGGATTACCCACAACTCTCTATAGATGGGTAAAACCTCCGATGCTAATTGTTTGCCCACGACATTTTCATACTGTGGGTAAGTTTACCCACGTCATTCTTGGTGGGTGATTGTTTGGCATTCATGGGTAAATTGTTTGTGGGATTTTCTGTCTCACCACGAAACACCCATAGATATACTCGTAGGTATTGTGTGGGTAACATTGCCCACAAAACTATTCGTGTGTAAAAGTCAACTCCCCCATCACAATCCTTAAATAGCATGTATATAGTCGTGTGTAAAAAGCATGGGAAATCTTGCCCATGATAAACCGTGGGAAAAATTACCCACGCATATGACCGTGTGTGAATGTCATGGGCAAACATGACATCTTTGCCATGAATATTTTGTGGGTATATTCATAGCTAATTTACCCACCGCTGTTTGTGAGTAAATCGTGGCTAAATATTTACGTCACATTGTGAATAATGCATGGGTAAATATATGGGTAAATTATGATTTTATTTTAAAATTTAAAATGTGAAAAATTTCTAGCATTTAATATAAAAACTACACATTTAACACAAATATTCTTGAAATATAAAACACAAGATAATAAATAGATCATTCTTACATAAATATTAAGTCTGCTAATTAGCACAAACCATCATTCTAATGATGTCTCAAAACAAATAAAATAAACTAAAAAGAACAAACCATCATCATAAAGATGTCTTAAAACAACTAATAGAAAGATAAATATGACTTATCAACTCACAATCATGCGGCTATCATGGCCTTCTTCCTCACTTCCACTTGCTTGGGGGTGACTAGTAGTGGGACCTGGACAAGCATCTCCTCCATCAGAACTTTCACCATCAGAATCACAATCTAGAAGCGTTATATTGAAACGATTGCACATAATCTCAAGAGTTTTACTTAATTTGTTGATCTTTCTCTCCATTTTCTTAGACTTTTTCTCTTGCTCGTCGTTTACTTTAGTAACTACAGTTTTTTTTGTTTCCAGAATTTGAAATATAATCAACTCTTTTTTATCCAGCACCATACATGTGTCTTTTCTTTGCACCACTTGCTGCTGCAATGTAAAGTGTTGTTTCATCTACCTGACTTTCTGCAGAAGCTGGATTTTCCTCCCTTTCTTGCCTTAGACGCAACACGCTATCCTATAAGTGTGTAGATTTAATCATGAGTTATGATAGAACTAACAACAATATTGTATAATGAGGATATCATAACTTACATTTATCATTTTTGACTTCTCATTAATAAATGTTTTCTTGTCATTGCCGCTGGTATGAGTATGAAAAAAAAAGAAGCTCAAATCCCGTAGGTGGGCGCTTGTATATAGATTCCTACATCACATATGCATAAAGAAGAGATTAAAAAAAATTTGGACACATATTGCTATGATAGTAATGACTGCAAATTGACACTATAACATATGACCAAACAAACTAAAAGACCACTACTGACATATGAAGTACCAATCCCACCAAAGAACAAAATTCTCCTATGAAACCTGGAAAACAAAAAGAAAACACTTCTGTATACCTGATCTTGCAGACACAACTTGACAGACTAATTGCAGAGAACATTGATCTTGCAGACACGACATGACAGACTATATGCAGAGTAAGGAATGACAGACATCTCAGTGAAAACTTTAACCTCATCCTGATCACAACTTGAAATACACTTAGAGAAGGTGTCTCACACATGCATATACCCATAAACTATGCTTTTCTACTCTTTTACGACCTTCAAAATTCCTAATAGAATTAACAATCTTAGCACCAAACTGGATCAACTATGGAACAGTTTAAGTAATATATAGCTGCACATACAAGTAACTCGATACAATTATATGCTATTTTCGTATGTAGAGCAAATTCCCGATGACTTCAATACTTATTAATATACTTACTAGATTTTTTGCATGCTCGTGAAATGAGATTGACCCTCTGGTATGAGTTGAGGAACCTTATCCTTTTAGACGATTTTGTGTATTTTTTCTTGGATCTCCTTTATACTTTGATGTTCCCCAATAATATGTGAAATCATCATAGCGAACATAAGCTTTTGCATCCCATGCTACCCTCATGCTTGTCTCGGCTTCCGGATCCCATAAAAAAATGTTTCTGTTATAAATTCAAATCATTAATATTTATAAAAAGAAATATAAATCTTAAAAACAATTAAAATCTAACCAATACCTTAAATTCTCCAAAATATAAGTATTTTGTAGGCTGAGACATCTTTGTCCAAGTGTACCCGCTATCATCAATTTTTTCTTTAAGTATCTTTGTAATCTCTCACGAACACGCACTTGATTTGTCAAATCTGTTACAGTGATGAAAAATAGAATGAAGTAACAGAAGGGAAAATAAATAAATAAATAAATAAAATTGTGATGCTCAGATTATAAATTTACAAAACTTACAATCCATTCACAACTTGCACTTGTTTTCTTTCATTTGACGGATTATCTAAGTTCTCAATGATGTTTTCAGGCGTCGTTTGATTGGTACCGTCATTGATAGTTGAATTATTAGGGATATAATTTGATTGTCCTTCACAGGCATGATGCCTACTCTCTCCTGCTCCAAGTCTTTGACTCGTTGAATTATTAGGGATATCATTTGACTGTCCTTCAGGCCTACTCCCTCCTGCTCCAATCCTTTGCCTCGTTGAATTATTAAGGATATCATTTTATTGTCCTTCATTGGCATGAGGCCTACTCTCTCTTGCTCCAAGCCTTTCCCTGATGCAAGCCTTTTCCTTCATCTAGCCATGTCTGCAAGGACAAAGTTTTCAAGTATAAAGGAATGTGAGAAATTTCAGAAATTTCTGAGATAATGATATCCAAAATTAGACTTTAAAACAGACTTAATACAAGATATACGTACTTTAAAGCAAGATATATGTACTTTTAAACATGACTAACTAACACAATATATACATTCCTATTAACTTAGCATAAGTAAATCCTAACACAACATCAGTAACTCAACACAAGTAAATTTTAAATGATATCCTATGTCCCTATTAGCTTATGACAATTATATCCAACATTAGACTTTAAAAAAGATTTGTCACTAGATATGTGTGCTTTAAATCATCATCAATGTAACTAGCGGTGTCATAAATCCTAACCCGACCCGGACCCGAAACCGAATAAGGATAATCGGGTCGGGTTACTCGGGTCCGAAATCTAACTCGGGTCAATCGGGTCAACCCAATTGACCCGAGTACGAACTAGGGTCGGGTATCAGGTTCAAAATACTTGCCTATTCGGGTTCCAGTCAACCCGACTGACCTTATCAATCAATCTGTCAACAAACACATTGCTTGTAAATTATATTTCTAATCATCCTAACAACAATCAATGTATTCCGGACATCAAAATAATTATCATCATAACAGATAAATCATATCTTCTATGATAAGCAAGAGTTTTATAAACAGTCAATAGTAGAAGGAATATCAAGGTATCATAAAAAAATACGGAGCAAAATTTTAAAGAACCACAAAACATGATACTTGGAAGAACCTACTTTGCAGCAAGAGAATTCAATATGTTATTAGCAACATGAAAGTTTAATTATATAACAGCAAGATAAAATGAGTTATGAGATTTTTTGCATAAAAACTTTAGATGACTCTTCATGGGTTTCCTTTTAAGCCAGTTCTAAAACCTTTCATCAGGTAAGAGACAAAACACAAACCAAAGCCTAACTTCTAAGAGGTAAAACATATCCTGAAGCAACTCATCCATGAGTAGTGAGTAAATGAATGAAATTGATACCACAAGATTAAGTTAATACCTGGATAAAAAGTACCACAACTAGGGGTGTCATAAATACTGACCCGACCCGGACCCGAACCCGGTTAACCCGAGAACGAACTAGGGTCGGGTATCGGGTTCAAAATACTTGCCTGTTCGGGTTCGGGTCAACCCAACTGACCCGAGTTTTTTGTTTTTTTTTTTTGTTTTTTTTTTTGCAAATGTGCGTTTGTACTCAATCTTTATTTATTATAGGCCCAAGTTATCAAGTAGTATCTTTGAATCTTTGTAAGTATCTTTGAATCTTTGTAATTTTGAAACTTTGTAAGTACTCGCCTAGTTGCCTAAAGATAGAATGACTTATTAGTTGTTATTTGGCTACTATCTTAATATTAGTATTTGGGGTACTGATATGGATCAATGCAAGTTGTATAAGTAATATCTTTGGTTTGTTAATTTATTACATAGTCTGCAACTTCTACTGATATGGTTTTCTTTTCCTATCAATCAAAAGCCATTAAAGCTGGAAAGTATGCATGCAGTCACTCTTGTTATATATGTACTACTTAAAGCTGGAATATATCCAGTCACTCTTGTTATGGAGGAACATATGCAGCCACTCTTGGTTTGTCAGCTCTCAAAGCCATTAAAACTGGAATTTAAAAAATGTCATTTGCAGGTATACTTTTTTAGGGTAAAAAATGTCATTTGCGTGTATACTTTTTTAGAGTTAAAAATGTCTCTATGCCATTTTTTATAAACTTTTGGCTCTATGCCATTTCATAAACCTTAAAGCACTTTTGTTTTGAACCTACAACTTATTGATTGATGTTATTTTTTTTTGCATAAATTTAACCCTTTTGTTTCAATAAGAATAAAAAGAATCTGATATTTTCATTTCTAAAAGATATAAGCCTCAAATATTCACTTTGTTGAACCAAAAAATTACATACAAGAATTAATCCAACAAACTAATCAGTGGTCTCATTTCTAAAAGATATAAGCCTCAAATATTCACTTTGTTGAACCAAAAAATTACATACAAGGATTAAACAAAATATTCACTTTGTTGAACCAAAAAATTCACTTGGAGTAAATTACAAACTAACTGCAATAACATCTCAGGGTACAAACACACAATGATACTCACCACAATTTTAACACATCTCAGGGTACAAACACATAATGATACTCACCACAATTTTCACAGCTAGGCAAGAACAGACCATCACCAAAACTAGCATGAATGAACTGAATTTGAAGTCTTAACATGCTAACACACAGGCAACATTTGATCAAGTTTACCAAAACAAATTCTGTGACTTATACATGTGTTGTTTAAGAAATTAAATTATGTGATTTTGCAAATGGCACAGACCCGAACCCGACTTGACCCGACTCGATTTGACCCGAACCCGACTAACCCGAGATTAAAATAGGGTCGGGTTCGGGTATGATTAGCCTCAACCCGATTTGGCCCCGACCCGTTTGACCCGAACCCGACCAACCCGACCCGATTAACACCCATAAATGTAACACATACCAGTTTTAACACTTATATATGTTAGGGATGAGTAATGGTATCGGAAAAATGGGACTACACCGGAACCGAAATGGTACCGGCTCATGATACCTGGTATGGTACCAGGACTATCAAACAAGCTAAAACCTGGTACAACCGAAATCGATACGGAAATAATTCAGGATATAATGGTAACTCATACCAGAATTCAAATGGCCTGTGATGAATTAATATGCTGATCCAAACACCCCTTATAATAGTGGGTTAAAGCAGTGGGTTTACAATTGAAATTAATGGTAAACACATTCGAATATGTGGTTCATTTACCCACCCAATTATAGTTATCAATGATAATTCAAAGAACCCTAGGTTTTTACATGAAAGTGTAAAGTAAAAATAAACATAATCAACTCTAATCATGCAACAAAACTCAATTAATCAAGCACCCTAACATTAAATTAAAAGGTAAATTAAAACTAATTAGCACAAATTATGATCTAAAATTGTGAATGGTGTATGAACATACCTTTTCCTACTGCTTCCTGAAAGTCTATTGCATCTCATAAACTGCAAGATATACCTTCTGTGGAAGGAGTCATTCCTACTCCACGATCCCCACATATCTAGGGCGCCAAATAATTTCACTGAATTGCGCCAATATCTTCACAAAAGTCACTAACCGTTTTGTAGTGTGGATGTTAAAACTTTGATGAATGAGCAAACCAATAGTTTTATTATTCATTAGTATTTTATTACTGGTATAAAGTATAGTTAGATGAATAAGTAAATACTACTACAGTATATATTATCATTATTATTAGGGGTGTCAAAAACACATATCCGACTCGAGCCCGATTAAGCCTATTCGGGACGGTTTAATTGTGTCTATAATTTTATTCGGGTTAATTCGGGTCAATTAGATTAATCAAAGTTTTAAACAGGGTCAGGTTTGAGTATAGTTATTTAGCCTCAACCAGTATTGACCATACTCGAATTGTCTCGATCCCGACCAACCTGACTCAACTAACACTTTTACATTGTAAACATATTGAAGTAAGCAATTTTTTAAACAATTTTAATTTTATTCGAGTTGACCCGACCCAATTTGACAAATCCAAATTGACTGGAACCTGATTTCTAAATAGAGTCGGGTTCGGGTATGTTTTTTAGCCTCAGCCCGAATTGACCTGAACCCGACCGGGTCAACCCGATTAATACCCCTAATTATTATTACTAATAATTGTTATTTACCTCTTCATTGGTATTTTTGTTATTATGAATTAGAATTAGTCATGCTAATCATATTATCGGGTCTATAGGATGCTCAAAGGAAAGTAATGAACTCGCAATCGGACCTATCTTAAGCGGATTTGTTAGGTTTTACTCAATAAGGTTTTTAGGGTACTTACTAACATACAAACAATAGTTGTGTATAGATCTTTCTTCTTTCGCAAAAGGGTTGTCTCGTTAGGTATTTATACGTTTACCAAGTTTTTTCATATTTTGCACAACATAACCAAATCCAAAATGGTATGTCTTAAATAGCTTAACTCATCAGTGAGAAAGTCGATTTAAGCTCCACTTGAGCTTAACCCGAGCTTGACTTTTAACTCAAAGCTAATTAATTAGTTTTCGAGCTCAAGATTAACCTAAAGCTTAATCTATTTAACTTGACTGAGCTCGAGCTTCATACAACTACCCGTTATTATCATTATTATTATTATTATTGTTGTTGTTATTATTATTATTATTATTATTATTATTATTATTATTATTATTATTATTATTATTATTATTATTATTATTATTATTATTATTATTATTATTATTATTATTATTATTATTATTATTATTTATTTATTTATTTATTTATTTATTTTTATTATAAACCATCACTTTTATTAACAATAAATAGGATTTTACAAGAAATTGGTGGGGAGCCGAGAATTGGGCTCCCACACCTCTAGTAATAATAATAATAATTTTTCATTGAAACCAAGGAAATTACATGAAATTGGAGGGGAGTCTGGACACAATCTGTGCTCCCACTCCTTTTTGAATACATAAACTAACTCGATGAAAAATAAAAGCACCGCTCTTAACGTTGTTAGAGTGGCTGCTGACAATAGTCCCGACACGCGAGAGTGTATTCAAAGCCGAAGCTTGAGTTTTAACTCAAAGCTAATTAATTAGTTTTCAAGCTCAATATTAACTTAAAGCTTAATCGATTTAAATTGAACGAGCTCGAGCTTCATAAACTACCCGTTATTATTATTATTTTATTATCAATGTCAGTTATTAATAAATCTGTTATCTTTAAATTTTTCGATCACTTTTGCAGTCGCAACCGACCCTACAAAGACACTTATTCATTTAGAAACATGAGTTTCATATCGATATTCTTCTTTTGCAAATGGGTTGTCTCATAAGGTTTTATTACACTTACAGACTAATCTCCTTTTTCTATACAACATAACCAAATCCAAAATGTTATGCATTGAATAGCTTAACTTCAAGTTTCGTATAAGCATAGGCATGATAATATTCGATATAACTAAAGTTGTAAATGAAAGAAGCTATTTGTGGGATATTTGAACTCAGCTTGTGAAAAGGTCAACTTAAGCTCCACTTGAGCTCTAGTTAAATGAGCTCAAACCGAGCATGAATTTTAACTCAAAGCTTAATTAGCTTTCAAGCTCAATATTAACTTAATGATTAACCAATTTAACTTGCTGGAGCTCGAGTTTCATACAACTAACCCTTATTATTATTATTATTATTATTATTATTATTATTATTATTATTATTATTATTATTTTATTATCAATGTCAATTATTAGATAATAGAACTCAATTTCTGAAAAGGATTTGGTTGAAAAAGTTAAGTTGTAGAAATGTAACGAACTTTCATAAGTGTTCGAATTTTAGAAATTAAAACACTTATAAAAGTTCATTACATTTCTTTAACTTAAAAAAAGTTCACATTACCAAATTGGTACATTTGAAAAAGTGCATTGTTATTCTTCGACCAAACCCCTTTCTGAAAAGGTTGAATTAAGCTCCGCTTGAGCTCTAGTTTGTCCAAATAATGAAATAACACTTACATAAAATGAATCACAAGAGTAGTCATGCTTATTTTTCTCGAAATCCAATCGCTTAAAAGATACAAAGCAATATGTATAAACAAAACAAATAGCTAAATGACAGAAAACATAATTCAATCTCAGTCATCTCCTAAAGAATCATCATCACTATCATCTGGATCAGTATCATCACTATCATCTGTATCAGCATCATCAAGTGTATGTGTGTTGACTTCATCATCTTGAAAAGCTAAATTGTCACGAGGGAGATCAATAAATGATTTAGGTTTGGCTTTTGACACAGCCCACCAATCAACTTTATCCCGTCGTAAGCTTGGATATGACATATAATATACTTGTGATGACTGACTAGCTAAAATAAAAGGTTCATATTTGTTAAATCTTCTTTTATGGTTAACATCGACTAGATTGTACCCTTTAGTTGAACAAAGGCAAAGTTTATATGGAAAATAAATAAATAAATTATTCTAATTCGGGTCACTCGGGTTGTACCGAACTTGAATAAGCAAGGTATTTTCAACCTGATACCCGACCATATTTGGTATTCGGGTTAGGCAGGTTGACCCGATTAACCGGAATATGAACCCGAGTAACCCGCCCGAATAGTCTTATTCGGGTTCGGTCGGGTCGACTTTATATCACCCATATTTTTAACCACAACTTGTCCACATAGGAAATTACTTATTTTAAATACCCACACAACCAATAAGATGTGTAAAGTCATGGGTATATATTCACCCACAAAACACCCACATTAACTTACCCACCAATAAAAAGTATATTTGCATTTCGTGGGTAAATAACATTTACCCACTAAATTACCCACAAATATAGCCACAGTAATTCACCATGTGGGTATTCCGCGGGGAATTTTTTGGCGCCAGTTATTTACCCACATATTGCATACCAAATATATTTATGTGGCTATTTTTGTGGGTAAATCCGTGGGAATTTTGAGGGAAAATAAAATCGACTTTGAAAGTCACTGATCGTGGGTAACGAGTGGGTATTAGGTGGGTAAATTCCCTCCAAAGGATGAGTATGGGTAATTGTCGTGGGTATTCCATCAGATTCTTGTAGTGCTAGCCCGCAAGATTATGGCTTGTGGTAAAGGCCGTGGAAAAATCATAATTGGTAATCAGCTCACCAAGATGTTGACTTAGTCCATCAAGAGTTGGCTAGTCCAGAAGCAAACTGCTTTTGGTAAAGACAAATCAAATCCGTTGACAGCTGGTGGTTTGCTCAAAATCACATGGTTATCAGGTGGACCATAGTTCTTACTTGAATCGATACATCTGGCTACTCCAGAAGTGATGGCTTTTGGTAAAGATTTTTCAAATCCATTAAGTTTTTATCAAAAGATTGCTAGGGACTAGCAATGTTTTAGTGTAGGGGATTGATGAGTGTGTAAATACTCATCATTTTTACCTTTTCTGAGCAGCCAAAACATCTAAAAACACTCAATATTGCATCAAAATAGTGAAAATAACCTAGGAATGTGTTTTATATGTTTCAAATGCAAAATAATCAAAAACAGATGAAAATCATACAAAGTTTGCAAAATTGGCAGTTTTAGTCCCTCAACTTTCAAAAGTTGTCAAATCTAGTCCCTGGTTATTCTAAAAACTTGAAAAAGTCACCAAAGGCCCTTTTAAATCAAAAAGTTACATAATTAGTCCTTTGGTGCAAAGTTTCACAAAATGTCAAGTTTAGTCCTTGAAGTTTGGAAAATTGTCAAAAATGGTCCCTGGGATATTAAAACTTTGAGAAAAACAAATTTTGTCCTTGAACTTCTCATTTATGGCAGGAATGGTCCTTGGTTGCAAAATTTGGTGAAATTACATAACAGGTCCCTGAAGTTTGGAAAGTTGACAGAAATAGTCCCTGGAAATTTAAAAGTGGAAAAATCATCTAAGGTCCATATACTATTCATCATTTGGCAAGAAATACCCTTGTGAAATACTTTGGAAAAATGCCAAACACACCCCCAAACTTTTTGGAAATTACAAAAATGGTCCTTGTGCAAAGTTATAACCAAACCGGACCCTTAATAAAATCCCAACACCAATACCAAGTCCAATCCAAACTCACCCCAGCCCACTCCCTTTATTTTGGCCCAACTCCCACACCAGCCCAACACCTTTATAATATTATCAGGGTCAAATGTTTGACCCTGAGTCAAACAAGGTCAAACAACCATCCCCTTCCCTCCCCCACACCACTTGCCAGTCACTTCACCATCCCCCACCATCACTGTCCCATCTCCACCGCCCAAACCACTCCTACCACCCCACTTACCTAACAAAGACAACAAGCATTTAATGCTCCCCTCTCCAGTACACTCAAACAGTGCAAATTGCCCTGTTTTGTCTTTCCCGCCAAAATGATCCAAGGGTCAAAAAGCTATCAAAAGTCATCCAATGGACGAGATTAAAAGTGGGATATGCTCAGAAGACTAAGACAAACCCTAATCCAGGCCTATAAATAGAAGAGAAGATCAAGTCAAGAGGTGTTAGCTTAATTTTCATAATTTTAGGTCGTATAAGTTATTTTCAAATTATCTTTATGTAATCTAGCTTTCAATTAGTGTAATCTCTGTTTTCATTGTAACTTTAAGGTTTTCCATTAATAAAAAACAAGTTTCAAGTTATATATCAGTTTGTGCCATTTTCAATTTATTTCAAGTTTTTATTAAAGCTGTATTGTTGTTGTTAGTTGAATCCATGGACTCTTAGGCTCATATAAGCTCCTAGAAAGCTTAAGTAAGCTTTTAGAAACCATAAAATACTGTTTAGACATTAAAAACTCAAAAACACAAAAAAGTCCAACAAAGTCAAAGTTGCAGGTTCTATTGAAGATTAAGCTGGAGCGCAGTAAATCCTGGATGGCTGTGGGTTAGAACTCCAAGGGGAGTGTTAGGATTGATCCCATGGTTCTTGGTTCATTGGTTTAAGCAGGATTGTACATTGTAAGGTTTTAAAAACTCAATTCTCTAATTCTACTGTAGCATTGCTATTTAGTTGGTTAAGTAGCTTTTCTATGTTGATTTGGTGTTAAGTAGTGATAATCTAGTATAATAATAATACCTTGTTAATTGAATTTTATAGTTGCTTTGATTTTCTAATTTGGCAGTTTAATTAGTAGTATTTGTAATCTTGTTCATTTGTTGTTATTTTCTGTGTCCTAGTGCTCTAATAGGTTTAATATATCATATTAAGTAATCTTGGATAAGTTTCATTGGCCTTAACATCCATTTGCTTTGGAAATCTCAAAACAGACAAATTAAGTAGTGTTTGGATTAGTGTGATCCAAGGTATTGTGGTGTTTAGTTGTTGTTTCTGGTTTACACAAGTCACATAGGATCATAATAACTCAGAACAACCATAAAATCCAGGGTTTATTCATAAAAAAAAGTCAAAATCAAGCATAACTTGGCCTAGATTACCCTCTGTGTTGGATTAAGTGTGGCATATGCCCCAAATCCATTCACTTGTGAGTGGTTTAGTTTAAATTAGTCTTATTCTAGCTTAATTAGTCCATTTCAATCAGAAAATCAAGATCAAAGTTCACTTTAGTCAACTTAGCTCAATATCTTAAAAAGTCAAAAAGTACCTTTGTTTTAGAAAACCAAATCTTGGAGGAATTTTTGTGATTTTTGTGTTAGCTTTGAGAGCTTGGCCTTTTCAGAAGTTAAAGATTGCCACCTAGTGTTCAAAAGCCCATAGTCAGCTTATTTTTAGGATTTTTCTATAAGCTTGTGCATTAGCTTATTTTGACCTGCAGGGCATACACATGCCCTGTGCACA
>JARVZY010001659.1:0-14736 GCA_030686995.1 Artemisia argyi
GTAATTTGCCCAAAATTGTATGGTAAATCAACTCGCCATATCCCATAAAGTGAATGAGTTGGCTACACTACAAGAATTCAGGCAAATAGCCACGGACCGAATTGGTGGGTAAAAGCCATATTTTCGTGGGTAACTGGGTAGTACCCACGGATTACCCACAACTCTCTATAGATGGGTAAAACCTCCGATGCTAATTGTTTGCCCACGACATTTTCATACTGTGGGTAAGTTTACCCACGTCATTCTTGGTGGGTGATTGTTTGGCATTCATGGGTAAATTGTTTGTGGGATTTTCTGTCTCACCACGAAACACCCATAGATATACTCGTAGGTATTGTGTGGGTAACATTGCCCACAAAACTATTCGTGTGTAAAAGTCAACTCCCCCATCACAATCCTTAAATAGCATGTATATAGTCGTGTGTAAAAAGCATGGGAAATCTTGCCCATGATAAACCGTGGGAAAAATTACCCACGCATATGACCGTGTGTGAATGTCATGGGCAAACATGACATCTTTGCCATGAATATTTTGTGGGTATATTCATAGCTAATTTACCCACCGCTGTTTGTGAGTAAATCGTGGCTAAATATTTACGTCACATTGTGAATAATGCATGGGTAAATATATGGGTAAATTATGATTTTATTTTAAAATTTAAAATGTGAAAAATTTCTAGCATTTAATATAAAAACTACACATTTAACACAAATATTCTTGAAATATAAAACACAAGATAATAAATAGATCATTCTTACATAAATATTAAGTCTGCTAATTAGCACAAACCATCATTCTAATGATGTCTCAAAACAAATAAAATAAACTAAAAAGAACAAACCATCATCATAAAGATGTCTTAAAACAACTAATAGAAAGATAAATATGACTTATCAACTCACAATCATGCGGCTATCATGGCCTTCTTCCTCACTTCCACTTGCTTGGGGGTGACTAGTAGTGGGACCTGGACAAGCATCTCCTCCATCAGAACTTTCACCATCAGAATCACAATCTAGAAGCGTTATATTGAAACGATTGCACATAATCTCAAGAGTTTTACTTAATTTGTTGATCTTTCTCTCCATTTTCTTAGACTTTTTCTCTTGCTCGTCGTTTACTTTAGTAACTACAGTTTTTTTTGTTTCCAGAATTTGAAATATAATCAACTCTTTTTTATCCAGCACCATACATGTGTCTTTTCTTTGCACCACTTGCTGCTGCAATGTAAAGTGTTGTTTCATCTACCTGACTTTCTGCAGAAGCTGGATTTTCCTCCCTTTCTTGCCTTAGACGCAACACGCTATCCTATAAGTGTGTAGATTTAATCATGAGTTATGATAGAACTAACAACAATATTGTATAATGAGGATATCATAACTTACATTTATCATTTTTGACTTCTCATTAATAAATGTTTTCTTGTCATTGCCGCTGGTATGAGTATGAAAAAAAAAGAAGCTCAAATCCCGTAGGTGGGCGCTTGTATATAGATTCCTACATCACATATGCATAAAGAAGAGATTAAAAAAAATTTGGACACATATTGCTATGATAGTAATGACTGCAAATTGACACTATAACATATGACCAAACAAACTAAAAGACCACTACTGACATATGAAGTACCAATCCCACCAAAGAACAAAATTCTCCTATGAAACCTGGAAAACAAAAAGAAAACACTTCTGTATACCTGATCTTGCAGACACAACTTGACAGACTAATTGCAGAGAACATTGATCTTGCAGACACGACATGACAGACTATATGCAGAGTAAGGAATGACAGACATCTCAGTGAAAACTTTAACCTCATCCTGATCACAACTTGAAATACACTTAGAGAAGGTGTCTCACACATGCATATACCCATAAACTATGCTTTTCTACTCTTTTACGACCTTCAAAATTCCTAATAGAATTAACAATCTTAGCACCAAACTGGATCAACTATGGAACAGTTTAAGTAATATATAGCTGCACATACAAGTAACTCGATACAATTATATGCTATTTTCGTATGTAGAGCAAATTCCCGATGACTTCAATACTTATTAATATACTTACTAGATTTTTTGCATGCTCGTGAAATGAGATTGACCCTCTGGTATGAGTTGAGGAACCTTATCCTTTTAGACGATTTTGTGTATTTTTTCTTGGATCTCCTTTATACTTTGATGTTCCCCAATAATATGTGAAATCATCATAGCGAACATAAGCTTTTGCATCCCATGCTACCCTCATGCTTGTCTCGGCTTCCGGATCCCATAAAAAAATGTTTCTGTTATAAATTCAAATCATTAATATTTATAAAAAGAAATATAAATCTTAAAAACAATTAAAATCTAACCAATACCTTAAATTCTCCAAAATATAAGTATTTTGTAGGCTGAGACATCTTTGTCCAAGTGTACCCGCTATCATCAATTTTTTCTTTAAGTATCTTTGTAATCTCTCACGAACACGCACTTGATTTGTCAAATCTGTTACAGTGATGAAAAATAGAATGAAGTAACAGAAGGGAAAATAAATAAATAAATAAATAAAATTGTGATGCTCAGATTATAAATTTACAAAACTTACAATCCATTCACAACTTGCACTTGTTTTCTTTCATTTGACGGATTATCTAAGTTCTCAATGATGTTTTCAGGCGTCGTTTGATTGGTACCGTCATTGATAGTTGAATTATTAGGGATATAATTTGATTGTCCTTCACAGGCATGATGCCTACTCTCTCCTGCTCCAAGTCTTTGACTCGTTGAATTATTAGGGATATCATTTGACTGTCCTTCAGGCCTACTCCCTCCTGCTCCAATCCTTTGCCTCGTTGAATTATTAAGGATATCATTTTATTGTCCTTCATTGGCATGAGGCCTACTCTCTCTTGCTCCAAGCCTTTCCCTGATGCAAGCCTTTTCCTTCATCTAGCCATGTCTGCAAGGACAAAGTTTTCAAGTATAAAGGAATGTGAGAAATTTCAGAAATTTCTGAGATAATGATATCCAAAATTAGACTTTAAAACAGACTTAATACAAGATATACGTACTTTAAAGCAAGATATATGTACTTTTAAACATGACTAACTAACACAATATATACATTCCTATTAACTTAGCATAAGTAAATCCTAACACAACATCAGTAACTCAACACAAGTAAATTTTAAATGATATCCTATGTCCCTATTAGCTTATGACAATTATATCCAACATTAGACTTTAAAAAAGATTTGTCACTAGATATGTGTGCTTTAAATCATCATCAATGTAACTAGCGGTGTCATAAATCCTAACCCGACCCGGACCCGAAACCGAATAAGGATAATCGGGTCGGGTTACTCGGGTCCGAAATCTAACTCGGGTCAATCGGGTCAACCCAATTGACCCGAGTACGAACTAGGGTCGGGTATCAGGTTCAAAATACTTGCCTATTCGGGTTCCAGTCAACCCGACTGACCTTATCAATCAATCTGTCAACAAACACATTGCTTGTAAATTATATTTCTAATCATCCTAACAACAATCAATGTATTCCGGACATCAAAATAATTATCATCATAACAGATAAATCATATCTTCTATGATAAGCAAGAGTTTTATAAACAGTCAATAGTAGAAGGAATATCAAGGTATCATAAAAAAATACGGAGCAAAATTTTAAAGAACCACAAAACATGATACTTGGAAGAACCTACTTTGCAGCAAGAGAATTCAATATGTTATTAGCAACATGAAAGTTTAATTATATAACAGCAAGATAAAATGAGTTATGAGATTTTTTGCATAAAAACTTTAGATGACTCTTCATGGGTTTCCTTTTAAGCCAGTTCTAAAACCTTTCATCAGGTAAGAGACAAAACACAAACCAAAGCCTAACTTCTAAGAGGTAAAACATATCCTGAAGCAACTCATCCATGAGTAGTGAGTAAATGAATGAAATTGATACCACAAGATTAAGTTAATACCTGGATAAAAAGTACCACAACTAGGGGTGTCATAAATACTGACCCGACCCGGACCCGAACCCGGTTAACCCGAGAACGAACTAGGGTCGGGTATCGGGTTCAAAATACTTGCCTGTTCGGGTTCGGGTCAACCCAACTGACCCGAGTTTTTTGTTTTTTTTTTTTGTTTTTTTTTTTGCAAATGTGCGTTTGTACTCAATCTTTATTTATTATAGGCCCAAGTTATCAAGTAGTATCTTTGAATCTTTGTAAGTATCTTTGAATCTTTGTAATTTTGAAACTTTGTAAGTACTCGCCTAGTTGCCTAAAGATAGAATGACTTATTAGTTGTTATTTGGCTACTATCTTAATATTAGTATTTGGGGTACTGATATGGATCAATGCAAGTTGTATAAGTAATATCTTTGGTTTGTTAATTTATTACATAGTCTGCAACTTCTACTGATATGGTTTTCTTTTCCTATCAATCAAAAGCCATTAAAGCTGGAAAGTATGCATGCAGTCACTCTTGTTATATATGTACTACTTAAAGCTGGAATATATCCAGTCACTCTTGTTATGGAGGAACATATGCAGCCACTCTTGGTTTGTCAGCTCTCAAAGCCATTAAAACTGGAATTTAAAAAATGTCATTTGCAGGTATACTTTTTTAGGGTAAAAAATGTCATTTGCGTGTATACTTTTTTAGAGTTAAAAATGTCTCTATGCCATTTTTTATAAACTTTTGGCTCTATGCCATTTCATAAACCTTAAAGCACTTTTGTTTTGAACCTACAACTTATTGATTGATGTTATTTTTTTTTGCATAAATTTAACCCTTTTGTTTCAATAAGAATAAAAAGAATCTGATATTTTCATTTCTAAAAGATATAAGCCTCAAATATTCACTTTGTTGAACCAAAAAATTACATACAAGAATTAATCCAACAAACTAATCAGTGGTCTCATTTCTAAAAGATATAAGCCTCAAATATTCACTTTGTTGAACCAAAAAATTACATACAAGGATTAAACAAAATATTCACTTTGTTGAACCAAAAAATTCACTTGGAGTAAATTACAAACTAACTGCAATAACATCTCAGGGTACAAACACACAATGATACTCACCACAATTTTAACACATCTCAGGGTACAAACACATAATGATACTCACCACAATTTTCACAGCTAGGCAAGAACAGACCATCACCAAAACTAGCATGAATGAACTGAATTTGAAGTCTTAACATGCTAACACACAGGCAACATTTGATCAAGTTTACCAAAACAAATTCTGTGACTTATACATGTGTTGTTTAAGAAATTAAATTATGTGATTTTGCAAATGGCACAGACCCGAACCCGACTTGACCCGACTCGATTTGACCCGAACCCGACTAACCCGAGATTAAAATAGGGTCGGGTTCGGGTATGATTAGCCTCAACCCGATTTGGCCCCGACCCGTTTGACCCGAACCCGACCAACCCGACCCGATTAACACCCATAAATGTAACACATACCAGTTTTAACACTTATATATGTTAGGGATGAGTAATGGTATCGGAAAAATGGGACTACACCGGAACCGAAATGGTACCGGCTCATGATACCTGGTATGGTACCAGGACTATCAAACAAGCTAAAACCTGGTACAACCGAAATCGATACGGAAATAATTCAGGATATAATGGTAACTCATACCAGAATTCAAATGGCCTGTGATGAATTAATATGCTGATCCAAACACCCCTTATAATAGTGGGTTAAAGCAGTGGGTTTACAATTGAAATTAATGGTAAACACATTCGAATATGTGGTTCATTTACCCACCCAATTATAGTTATCAATGATAATTCAAAGAACCCTAGGTTTTTACATGAAAGTGTAAAGTAAAAATAAACATAATCAACTCTAATCATGCAACAAAACTCAATTAATCAAGCACCCTAACATTAAATTAAAAGGTAAATTAAAACTAATTAGCACAAATTATGATCTAAAATTGTGAATGGTGTATGAACATACCTTTTCCTACTGCTTCCTGAAAGTCTATTGCATCTCATAAACTGCAAGATATACCTTCTGTGGAAGGAGTCATTCCTACTCCACGATCCCCACATATCTAGGGCGCCAAATAATTTCACTGAATTGCGCCAATATCTTCACAAAAGTCACTAACCGTTTTGTAGTGTGGATGTTAAAACTTTGATGAATGAGCAAACCAATAGTTTTATTATTCATTAGTATTTTATTACTGGTATAAAGTATAGTTAGATGAATAAGTAAATACTACTACAGTATATATTATCATTATTATTAGGGGTGTCAAAAACACATATCCGACTCGAGCCCGATTAAGCCTATTCGGGACGGTTTAATTGTGTCTATAATTTTATTCGGGTTAATTCGGGTCAATTAGATTAATCAAAGTTTTAAACAGGGTCAGGTTTGAGTATAGTTATTTAGCCTCAACCAGTATTGACCATACTCGAATTGTCTCGATCCCGACCAACCTGACTCAACTAACACTTTTACATTGTAAACATATTGAAGTAAGCAATTTTTTAAACAATTTTAATTTTATTCGAGTTGACCCGACCCAATTTGACAAATCCAAATTGACTGGAACCTGATTTCTAAATAGAGTCGGGTTCGGGTATGTTTTTTAGCCTCAGCCCGAATTGACCTGAACCCGACCGGGTCAACCCGATTAATACCCCTAATTATTATTACTAATAATTGTTATTTACCTCTTCATTGGTATTTTTGTTATTATGAATTAGAATTAGTCATGCTAATCATATTATCGGGTCTATAGGATGCTCAAAGGAAAGTAATGAACTCGCAATCGGACCTATCTTAAGCGGATTTGTTAGGTTTTACTCAATAAGGTTTTTAGGGTACTTACTAACATACAAACAATAGTTGTGTATAGATCTTTCTTCTTTCGCAAAAGGGTTGTCTCGTTAGGTATTTATACGTTTACCAAGTTTTTTCATATTTTGCACAACATAACCAAATCCAAAATGGTATGTCTTAAATAGCTTAACTCATCAGTGAGAAAGTCGATTTAAGCTCCACTTGAGCTTAACCCGAGCTTGACTTTTAACTCAAAGCTAATTAATTAGTTTTCGAGCTCAAGATTAACCTAAAGCTTAATCTATTTAACTTGACTGAGCTCGAGCTTCATACAACTACCCGTTATTATCATTATTATTATTATTATTGTTGTTGTTATTATTATTATTATTATTATTATTATTATTATTATTATTATTATTATTATTATTATTATTATTATTATTATTATTATTATTATTATTATTATTATTATTATTATTATTATTATTATTATTTATTTATTTATTTATTTATTTATTTTTATTATAAACCATCACTTTTATTAACAATAAATAGGATTTTACAAGAAATTGGTGGGGAGCCGAGAATTGGGCTCCCACACCTCTAGTAATAATAATAATAATTTTTCATTGAAACCAAGGAAATTACATGAAATTGGAGGGGAGTCTGGACACAATCTGTGCTCCCACTCCTTTTTGAATACATAAACTAACTCGATGAAAAATAAAAGCACCGCTCTTAACGTTGTTAGAGTGGCTGCTGACAATAGTCCCGACACGCGAGAGTGTATTCAAAGCCGAAGCTTGAGTTTTAACTCAAAGCTAATTAATTAGTTTTCAAGCTCAATATTAACTTAAAGCTTAATCGATTTAAATTGAACGAGCTCGAGCTTCATAAACTACCCGTTATTATTATTATTTTATTATCAATGTCAGTTATTAATAAATCTGTTATCTTTAAATTTTTCGATCACTTTTGCAGTCGCAACCGACCCTACAAAGACACTTATTCATTTAGAAACATGAGTTTCATATCGATATTCTTCTTTTGCAAATGGGTTGTCTCATAAGGTTTTATTACACTTACAGACTAATCTCCTTTTTCTATACAACATAACCAAATCCAAAATGTTATGCATTGAATAGCTTAACTTCAAGTTTCGTATAAGCATAGGCATGATAATATTCGATATAACTAAAGTTGTAAATGAAAGAAGCTATTTGTGGGATATTTGAACTCAGCTTGTGAAAAGGTCAACTTAAGCTCCACTTGAGCTCTAGTTAAATGAGCTCAAACCGAGCATGAATTTTAACTCAAAGCTTAATTAGCTTTCAAGCTCAATATTAACTTAATGATTAACCAATTTAACTTGCTGGAGCTCGAGTTTCATACAACTAACCCTTATTATTATTATTATTATTATTATTATTATTATTATTATTATTATTATTATTATTTTATTATCAATGTCAATTATTAGATAATAGAACTCAATTTCTGAAAAGGATTTGGTTGAAAAAGTTAAGTTGTAGAAATGTAACGAACTTTCATAAGTGTTCGAATTTTAGAAATTAAAACACTTATAAAAGTTCATTACATTTCTTTAACTTAAAAAAAGTTCACATTACCAAATTGGTACATTTGAAAAAGTGCATTGTTATTCTTCGACCAAACCCCTTTCTGAAAAGGTTGAATTAAGCTCCGCTTGAGCTCTAGTTTGTCCAAATAATGAAATAACACTTACATAAAATGAATCACAAGAGTAGTCATG
Source organism: Artemisia argyi (assembly GCA_030686995.1). Classification (NCBI taxonomy): domain Eukaryota; kingdom Viridiplantae; phylum Streptophyta; class Magnoliopsida; order Asterales; family Asteraceae; genus Artemisia; species Artemisia argyi. The sequence continues at coordinate 8,587 of JARVZY010001659.1, forward strand.
CTTATTTTTCTCGAAATCCAATCGCTTAAAAGATACAAAGCAATATGTATAAACAAAACAAATAGCTAAATGACAGAAAACATAATTCAATCTCAGTCATCTCCTAAAGAATCATCATCACTATCATCTGGATCAGTATCATCACTATCATCTGTATCAGCATCATCAAGTGTATGTGTGTTGACTTCATCATCTTGAAAAGCTAAATTGTCACGAGGGAGATCAATAAATGATTTAGGTTTGGCTTTTGACACAGCCCACCAATCAACTTTATCCCGTCGTAAGCTTGGATATGACATATAATATACTTGTGATGACTGACTAGCTAAAATAAAAGGTTCATATTTGTTAAATCTTCTTTTATGGTTAACATCGACTAGATTGTACCCTTTAGTTGAACAAAGGCAAAGTTTATATGGAAAATAAATAAATAAATTATTCTAATTCGGGTCACTCGGGTTGTACCGAACTTGAATAAGCAAGGTATTTTCAACCTGATACCCGACCATATTTGGTATTCGGGTTAGGCAGGTTGACCCGATTAACCGGAATATGAACCCGAGTAACCCGCCCGAATAGTCTTATTCGGGTTCGGTCGGGTCGACTTTATATCACCCATATTTTTAACCACAACTTGTCCACATAGGAAATTACTTATTTTAAATACCCACACAACCAATAAGATGTGTAAAGTCATGGGTATATATTCACCCACAAAACACCCACATTAACTTACCCACCAATAAAAAGTATATTTGCATTTCGTGGGTAAATAACATTTACCCACTAAATTACCCACAAATATAGCCACAGTAATTCACCATGTGGGTATTCCGCGGGGAATTTTTTGGCGCCAGTTATTTACCCACATATTGCATACCAAATATATTTATGTGGCTATTTTTGTGGGTAAATCCGTGGGAATTTTGAGGGAAAATAAAATCGACTTTGAAAGTCACTGATCGTGGGTAACGAGTGGGTATTAGGTGGGTAAATTCCCTCCAAAGGATGAGTATGGGTAATTGTCGTGGGTATTCCATCAGATTCTTGTAGTGCTAGCCCGCAAGATTATGGCTTGTGGTAAAGGCCGTGGAAAAATCATAATTGGTAATCAGCTCACCAAGATGTTGACTTAGTCCATCAAGAGTTGGCTAGTCCAGAAGCAAACTGCTTTTGGTAAAGACAAATCAAATCCGTTGACAGCTGGTGGTTTGCTCAAAATCACATGGTTATCAGGTGGACCATAGTTCTTACTTGAATCGATACATCTGGCTACTCCAGAAGTGATGGCTTTTGGTAAAGATTTTTCAAATCCATTAAGTTTTTATCAAAAGATTGCTAGGGACTAGCAATGTTTTAGTGTAGGGGATTGATGAGTGTGTAAATACTCATCATTTTTACCTTTTCTGAGCAGCCAAAACATCTAAAAACACTCAATATTGCATCAAAATAGTGAAAATAACCTAGGAATGTGTTTTATATGTTTCAAATGCAAAATAATCAAAAACAGATGAAAATCATACAAAGTTTGCAAAATTGGCAGTTTTAGTCCCTCAACTTTCAAAAGTTGTCAAATCTAGTCCCTGGTTATTCTAAAAACTTGAAAAAGTCACCAAAGGCCCTTTTAAATCAAAAAGTTACATAATTAGTCCTTTGGTGCAAAGTTTCACAAAATGTCAAGTTTAGTCCTTGAAGTTTGGAAAATTGTCAAAAATGGTCCCTGGGATATTAAAACTTTGAGAAAAACAAATTTTGTCCTTGAACTTCTCATTTATGGCAGGAATGGTCCTTGGTTGCAAAATTTGGTGAAATTACATAACAGGTCCCTGAAGTTTGGAAAGTTGACAGAAATAGTCCCTGGAAATTTAAAAGTGGAAAAATCATCTAAGGTCCATATACTATTCATCATTTGGCAAGAAATACCCTTGTGAAATACTTTGGAAAAATGCCAAACACACCCCCAAACTTTTTGGAAATTACAAAAATGGTCCTTGTGCAAAGTTATAACCAAACCGGACCCTTAATAAAATCCCAACACCAATACCAAGTCCAATCCAAACTCACCCCAGCCCACTCCCTTTATTTTGGCCCAACTCCCACACCAGCCCAACACCTTTATAATATTATCAGGGTCAAATGTTTGACCCTGAGTCAAACAAGGTCAAACAACCATCCCCTTCCCTCCCCCACACCACTTGCCAGTCACTTCACCATCCCCCACCATCACTGTCCCATCTCCACCGCCCAAACCACTCCTACCACCCCACTTACCTAACAAAGACAACAAGCATTTAATGCTCCCCTCTCCAGTACACTCAAACAGTGCAAATTGCCCTGTTTTGTCTTTCCCGCCAAAATGATCCAAGGGTCAAAAAGCTATCAAAAGTCATCCAATGGACGAGATTAAAAGTGGGATATGCTCAGAAGACTAAGACAAACCCTAATCCAGGCCTATAAATAGAAGAGAAGATCAAGTCAAGAGGTGTTAGCTTAATTTTCATAATTTTAGGTCGTATAAGTTATTTTCAAATTATCTTTATGTAATCTAGCTTTCAATTAGTGTAATCTCTGTTTTCATTGTAACTTTAAGGTTTTCCATTAATAAAAAACAAGTTTCAAGTTATATATCAGTTTGTGCCATTTTCAATTTATTTCAAGTTTTTATTAAAGCTGTATTGTTGTTGTTAGTTGAATCCATGGACTCTTAGGCTCATATAAGCTCCTAGAAAGCTTAAGTAAGCTTTTAGAAACCATAAAATACTGTTTAGACATTAAAAACTCAAAAACACAAAAAAGTCCAACAAAGTCAAAGTTGCAGGTTCTATTGAAGATTAAGCTGGAGCGCAGTAAATCCTGGATGGCTGTGGGTTAGAACTCCAAGGGGAGTGTTAGGATTGATCCCATGGTTCTTGGTTCATTGGTTTAAGCAGGATTGTACATTGTAAGGTTTTAAAAACTCAATTCTCTAATTCTACTGTAGCATTGCTATTTAGTTGGTTAAGTAGCTTTTCTATGTTGATTTGGTGTTAAGTAGTGATAATCTAGTATAATAATAATACCTTGTTAATTGAATTTTATAGTTGCTTTGATTTTCTAATTTGGCAGTTTAATTAGTAGTATTTGTAATCTTGTTCATTTGTTGTTATTTTCTGTGTCCTAGTGCTCTAATAGGTTTAATATATCATATTAAGTAATCTTGGATAAGTTTCATTGGCCTTAACATCCATTTGCTTTGGAAATCTCAAAACAGACAAATTAAGTAGTGTTTGGATTAGTGTGATCCAAGGTATTGTGGTGTTTAGTTGTTGTTTCTGGTTTACACAAGTCACATAGGATCATAATAACTCAGAACAACCATAAAATCCAGGGTTTATTCATAAAAAAAAGTCAAAATCAAGCATAACTTGGCCTAGATTACCCTCTGTGTTGGATTAAGTGTGGCATATGCCCCAAATCCATTCACTTGTGAGTGGTTTAGTTTAAATTAGTCTTATTCTAGCTTAATTAGTCCATTTCAATCAGAAAATCAAGATCAAAGTTCACTTTAGTCAACTTAGCTCAATATCTTAAAAAGTCAAAAAGTACCTTTGTTTTAGAAAACCAAATCTTGGAGGAATTTTTGTGATTTTTGTGTTAGCTTTGAGAGCTTGGCCTTTTCAGAAGTTAAAGATTGCCACCTAGTGTTCAAAAGCCCATAGTCAGCTTATTTTTAGGATTTTTCTATAAGCTTGTGCATTAGCTTATTTTGACCTGCAGGGCATACACATGCCCTGTGCACAGGTTTAAGACCCATTTTCCAAGTAGTTTAGTGACTCACCCAGTGGGACCCACCCCTAGCTTTTTAGCTTTTTAGAAACCCAATAAGCTCAGCTTTGAGTTTCTGAGCTTATTTCACCATTGTGAGCTTATTTGATAGGGCTGCAATTGCCTTTATGTTTGATCAATTCCTGAGTAAACACCGAGTACTCAGTGTAAGACCCCAACTTCATAGCATCACCCAAGCTTCATTAATAAGCAATAAGCCCTGCTTATTGGCTTATTGTGTAGCCTACCAGTCCACCTTCATAAGTCAACCCTTAGTTTGGACCCCTGAGCTCTTTTGTGGACCCCACAGAGGTCCAAAACCTCCCATTTCAGGCCTGTCTTGGCCTAGTTGAGTGATAAGTGCTTATTTGCTCATAGCAGCTTATCCAAAGTGCTTATTTATGAGTTTTGTCCTATTTCAAGTTGATATACATCTGTGGTAGCTTATTTGTTCATTTGAATAGCTTTTCAAAAAATCACAAGTCCTAATAAGCTATTTATTCAACTGTTTTGATAAGGGGGGTGCACACATCTTATTTTTAAGCTAAAACAAAAGTTGTTTTGTAAAAAATTCTTGTTTTTATATCATTTTATTTGTCAAAAAAAAAAAAAAAAAAAAAAAAAAAAAAAAAAAAAAAAAAAACTTAAAATTAGTGATAGCTTCTGTTTAATAGATTCCATCTTTTTCATTTTTCATTTCAGCTTATTAATAAGCACTTTATCATTTTCATATTTTTATTAATTTCCTGTCACTTTAAAGTATTTGTAATAATTTTCTTAGATTTTTCTTAAACAGTTTACTAATTATTAGAATTAAAAATAGTTTAAATAATTAAATAGGTAATATTAGTAATTAATTAGTTTTCGTAAATTTTAATTAACAACAGTAGGTTTTTATAATTTTCTTAGGTTTTATAAATTACTTAAGACTTTTAGAAAATAGATTTTTAAATTCTACTGTTCATTTTCCAATTTTCTTATTTAATTTAGTTAAATTAGATTTAAATCAATTAATAAGTAAATAATTAGTAAAATAGTTTAAAAATAATTTTTAGAAGCTTTTTATAATTTTGTAGGATTTCTGTGATAGTTAATTAGTTTTATAATTTTTTCCATAATTTTCTAAGTCATTTAGGTATTATTAGTAATTTAAAATAGTTTAATTATTTTAATTAAGATAATTAGTTTTTAATTAATAGAAAAACCATAAAAAGACAAAAATATTTATTTTTATTTTTTATACTTTCTTCAAGTTCATTTTAAGGTTTAGAAATTAGTTTTGCAAATTTTTAGGTTAATTTGTAATCTTTATCATTTTTAGTTAATTTAAATTTGGTTTAAATTAGATTTTAAATAGTTTTAATTAATTAAGTAATATATATATATATATTAAAATAATCAATTTAATAATTTCATTTTCATTTTAAATTTTCTTTTTATTTTAAGTTTTAAAAAGTTTCACTTGCACCCTCTGTAGTTTGTAATTGTTCAAATCCCACTTTTCTGTCTGTAATCTGAATCACAAGTTGTGAATTTTTGAATATATCTGTTATATATTATATCATTGTGCAAATACCAAATATCAATAGCATAATCATCTCTCAAATCATCTTGGCTACTGTCCTCAGTGCCACTCATTCTCAAAACCATTTTCTAAAACACCATTGCAATCTCGCTGGGACATAACGACCCGGGGACACACTATACTATCCACAGAGCATTGAGCCTAAGGAGTTTGACTATATTGACCACATCCGTGGTTGACTTTAGTTGACTGCTTTTGCCTCAATCAAACGTCTTAAGAAACATGAATCGGATGTGTACTACAATTTTAATGGTTGTATTTTAATGCATAAGTGACTATTAAGGAGGCCATGGTATGGATACTTAACGTGTCGCCATAGGAAGAGATAGAAGCTTATAGAGTTGGGGAAGATCATACACGGCCCCGCAATTGGTATTAAGGAACGCAACCCGTCACCCACGAAATTGTAACAAGCTTATCAATCAATAAAATATAACTAGGGAGTAATGAAATCTAAGTAAACACATTTTCTCCATATATAGTTTCACATTACACTTTAATATATTGTCATTTTATTTTTATTGCATTAGTAGTTATTTGGGTTAGTTGACTAGCAACTAATTCGCCCACTCTTCTAAAACCCGAGATTTTACTTGCTTTCATATAAAATATAAAAATACAAAAAGAATCATCCCTCACCTCTAAACCGAGTTTAATTTCAATCCTAACGAACACTATTCCCTGTGGAGAACGATCAATCCCCCGGTACTTGCCACTTCACTATGCTACATCATCAGGTACACTGCCTGGTGGGGATTGTA